>JAEIIJ010014023.1:0-15875 GCA_018904815.1 Drosophila ogumai | reverse complement strand
TATTGTTTTATTTAAGTTTTTGTAGGAAGTTATTTTCTCTATTGTATTATCAAGGTGGTTAATTTCATTAGAGCTCAGTTAGCTCTAGTTGTAATTGGCTTAATTTAAATTACAAAAATTGGATTTTGTGACAATATGCCAAATTTCACACAGATTAATAACTTAATAATTTTCGAAATTAACTTATGTAAATATTCTTTTAATTTGAACACTATAAGTGCTGACTTTTTTAGGTTAATCTAGAAAATCAAAGAATAGCTTTGCATACTTATAGTCTAATTACATTTAATTTCTCTTGGCTGGTCTTTTGAACCACTTTCAAAGGGAACTACAAAATGTTTTACATGTATAATTATTCCCGAGACATATAAAGATACACTGAAGAGATGCTACCCATCTGTCATCACTGGATCTCTGAGCTCTTGTCCAGCATTCCCACAGTTTGGGCTTATCCTAAGCCATCGAAATTCCGCTACGAGTTCCCCTTAACTCCGTCCGACAGTCTGCTATTATTATTATTATTTTAGTTGGAGGGTGATAACATCTGCTAATGCCATTCCATCGGCGCTCCCTTCCTGCCGGAGATCTTCGCCGGTCGTTTTTGAGGGCATGGGCATGTACCTCTCCCTCTCTGTGCGTGTTTATTTGACTTTGACTTTGACTTTAGCTCCGACTTTGACCATTGGCAGCCGTTTCGCAATCTCGTCTGCAAGATCTACTCGGCTAGCACCGCCAACGCGGAGAGGACTCTGTGTTCTTTCCCTGATACCCTTTCCTAAGGCAAAGGTTATTATTTCTGCTTAAGATTGAGGGTATTTTGTAAGTCGATCATCCAAGTCACTCCGCGTTACCCGCTTCGTTTGGCTTCGATGTTTTCTTTTTGGTAACGCCCTCTTCATTTGGGGCTTATCGCTGAGGTGAAGTCCGTTGCGGGCTTTTATAAGCGGCGTAAAGCGAAAATTGCGTTCTGCATCTGTCAGATACTTTGTTGCTGGCTGATTTATTCGCGAGGCCAGGTTCAGCCACAGCCTCAGCTCCAGCTTCAGGTTCAGGCTCAGGTCCAGCTTGTCCCGGCCAGAAGGCCAATCTAAGCACGTTATCCGTAACTCACGCCCCGCCAGCGACAGCAACCACATCAGGAGGGGCTGCATCAGCACTTGCCTGGCCAAGGACTGGCCGTGGCAGTGGGACTCGGTCGCCGTTTCGGTGGCGGCCTAATGCATTTGCATACTCATTGCATTTAATTGCTTCAAAAAATATGTAAAAATTTCCACGTCGTTGTCACGGTCTCGTCTTGTCTCGTCCCTGCAATGACCGTGACCATGGCCTATCCTCTGCCCAAAAAGGCCTCGGCTCTAGTCGCGGCTACTGATTCACCAGCAGTCGTGGCTCAGTTCTTGGGCCACGAATTCGTGGAATTGCTTCCGCATTTGACGGCCAGCGAACAGGATCGGGAGCTGTGGAGCTGTTGGTGTTGAGGAGCTGCGGAGCTGAGATCTGGGAGCGAACAGCAGTTGGCCGGGAAACGTGACTCGGTGGCCGCATACCTGTGCTCCGAGGGCTGGCGACTTAGCCGCGAAGCTGGTGCGTCGGCATTTAACATAATTACAACCCAGTGTCGACTGCACAGTGGGTAAAGGTACCAAAAACATTGGGTTATATCGAGAATATGTTGTAGGGAACAACTCTGTATCGCAGGAACTGAATGTATCCAAAGTGAAACGAAAGGAGAAACTGCAAATATAAATTACATGCTATCTCTTAGATAGATATTCTTTTTCTTTTCTATTTTTCGATTTAATAATTATTATTTGTTTTGCTTATGGGATATTGCACTGAATTAAGTAGCTAATAAGAAAACCAAGGGTTCTTATGTTAGATATTTTATTTTTACCCTGTATGCATAATTATAAACTAAGCTACATAATAATTGTCAGCTATAGCTGCTGTGGTTTTTGCTAGGTTCTTATTCAAGTTTTAAAGAAATGTAATGAAATCACGATATCTATTGTGAATTGTGAAGTGCGGTTACCAATTTTATTTGACTTTACTTTAAGTCAAATTAGTTAATTTGTAAAATTTAAAAGAAAGATACTGTGGAAACCAATTTAAATTAATTTATAACATGATTTTCCTGAAATGTATCTGAAAATACTTACCTTCAACCACTGTGCTTCCCAATAACTGCGGCAGATGTGCAATCATCCAGACGCTTTCCTCAATTCTCGCTCCTCTGCGAATTCCCGGGCACAGTCATTTCTCCGCCTGCCCCTGGAGTTATCCACTTTTCCACTTCTGTACAGTTGTGTTTATTGCTCTACTTAGGCCATCGCACTGCGGAATGATCCTCCACCTTCTCTTCGCCCAAATCAATGCTTATTCTAAACAGCACCAAAAATTCAAGTTTATTACTTTAAATGCCATTCATGATTTTGATGCACATCTGTATGTTTCTATAACCCCTTATCTCTCTTAAATTACCCTCCATTCTTTCTTGAATCTCCCCCAGAACGAGCCGGAATGCACGCCGGAGCTGCCCGCCGCGAACCGAGCTCTCTTCCTGGAGAAGGTTCGCCAGTCGAATGGCGCCTGCCAGAGCGGTGACTTTGCCACGGCGGTTTTGCTTTACACGGATGCCCTGCAGCTGGATCCCGGCAACCACATCCTCTACAGCAATCGATCGGCGGCGCTACTTAAACAGGGTCAGTTCGCGGCCGCTCTGCAGGATGCTACGCAGGCGCGGGACCTGTGTCCGCAGTGGCCTAAGGCTTACTTCCGACAAGGCGTGGCCCTCCAGTGCCTCGGTCGCTACGGCGAGGCTCTGGCCTCCTTTGCCTCCGGCTTGGCCCAGGAGCCTACCAACAAGCAATTGATGGGTGGCCTCGTGGAGGCCTCATTGAAGAGTCCATTGAGGACGGCGTTGGAGCCAACGCTACAGCAGCTGCGCACCATGCAGCTGCAGGAGTCACCGTTCGTGGTCAGCTCGGTGGTGGGACAGGAGCTCCTCCAGGCTGCCCAGTATCCGGCGGCGGTGACAGTTCTCGAGGCTGCCCTGCGGATCGGCAGCTGCTCCCTGAAGCTGCGCGGCTCCGTGTTCAGCGCCTTGAGTTCCGCCCACTGGGCTTTGAATCAACTGGACCAGGCCATCGGCTACATGCAGCAGGATCTGGCGGTGGCCAAGTCGTTGGGTGACACGGCAGGCGAATGCCGGGCGCACGGCAACCTGGGCTCCGCCTACTTCAGTCAGGGTGCTCACAAGGAGGCGCTCACAGCCCATCGCTACCAGCTGGTGCTGGCCATGAAATGTAAGGACACGCAGGCGGCCGCTGCCGCCCTTACCTCGCTGGGTCACGTGTACACGGCTAGCGGGGATTACCCCAATGCGCTGGCCTCCCACAAACAGTGTGTGCAATTGTTCAAGCAGCTGGGAGATCGGCTGCAGGAGGCCCGGGAGATCGGCAACGTGGGAGCGGTCTATTTGGCCCTCGGCGAGTGTGAAGCGGCCCTGGATTGTCACTCGCAGCATCTGAGATTAGCGCGCAAGTTACATGACCAGGTGGAGGAGGCCAGGGCCTACTCCAATCTGGGATCTGCTCACCACCAGCGACGTCAGTTTACCCAGGCGGCCGCGTGTCACGAGCAGGTCCTGCGAATCGCTCAGGCTCTAGGCGATCGCTCCATGGAGGCGGCCGCCTACGCCGGATTGGGTCATGCAGCGCGCTGTGCCGGCGATGCCAGTGCGTCCAAGCGGTTCCACGAACGTCAGTTGGCCATGGCACTGGCCGCGAGGGATAAGCTGGGCGAGGGCAGAGCCTGCTCCAATTTGGGCATTGTCTACCAAATGCTGGGCTCCCACGATGCGGCCCTTAAGCTGCACCAGGCTCATCTGGGAATCGCCCGCTCCCTGGGTGACAGAACGGGCATGGGACGGGCCTACGGAAACATGGCAAGGATGGCTCACATGGCCGGATCCTATGAAGCGGCCGTCAAGTACCACAAGCAGGAGTTGGCCATCAACCAGGCGATGCACGATCGCAGCGCGGAAGCCACCACCCACGGCAATCTGGCTGTGGCCTATCAGGCTCTGGGCGCCCACGATGCCGCTTTAACCCACTATCGAGCCCACTTGGCCACGGCCAGATCGCTGAAGGACACCGCCGGCGAGGCCTGCGCCCTGCTGAACCTGGGTAACTGTCTCAGTGGGCGGCAGGAGTACGAGGAGGCGGTGCCGCACTATGAGAGCTACCTGATGCTCGCCCAGGAACTGGGCGACGTGACTGCCGAGGGCAAGGCGTGCCACCTGCTCGGCTATGCCCACTTCTGTCTGGGCAACTTCCGAGCGGCCGTGCGGTACTACGACCAGGATCTGGCCCTTGCCAAAGATGCCCAGCACCGGCCGAACATGGGGCGAGCCTACTGCAACCTGGGACTGGCTCACCTGGCGCTGGGGCACACTGCCGCCGCCTTGGAGTGCCAGCAGCTGTTCCTCGCGGTGGCCCACGCCACCAACCAGCTGCCGGCCAAGTTCCGGGCGTTGGGCAACATCGGAGACATCCTCATCCGAACGGGTTCACACGAGGTAAATGACATATCCATATATATCCTAAGACTCCACCCTACAATCAAATGCTATCCTTTCCAGGAGGCCATCAAACTATATCAACGACAGCTGGCTTTGGCCCGAGCTGCTGGCGATCGATCAATGGAGGCAGCTGCCTGCGGAGCCCTGGGCTTGGCCCATCGACTGATGCGGCGCTGGGACAAGGCGCTGGGGCATCACACCCAGGAGCTGACGCTACGCCAGGAGCTGGGAGACTTGTCCGGTGAGTGCCGTGCTCACGGCCACCTAGGAGCCGTGCATATGGCCCTCTGCAGCTGGACGAACGCCGTGAAGTGCTATCAAGAGCAACTGGAGCGGGCGCAGGAGCAACGGGATGCGGCAGTGGAGGCGCAGGCCCATGGGAATCTGGGAATCGCCCGGCTCAATATGGCCCACTACGAGGCAGCCATTGGCTGTTTGGAGGCTCAGCTGGGCACTTTGGAGCGAGTGTCCCTGCCGTCCACTCAAGCGGATCGAGCAAGAGCCTTGGGACACCTGGGCGATTGCTATGCCGCCCTGGGTGACTACGAGGAGGCCCTGAAGTGCCACGACCGGCAGCTCCAGCTGGCCTTGGGTCTGACCAGTCATCGGGATCAGGAGCGCGCCTATCGCGGATTGGGACAAGCTCGCCGGGCACTGGGCCAGCTGCCGGCCGCCCTGGTTTGCCTCGAGAAGCGTCTGGTGGTGGCCCACGAGCTGCACAGTGCGGAGATCAAGGCCCTGGCCTACGGTGACTTGGGCCACGTCCACGCCGCCCTCGGGAATCATTCGCAGGCTCTGAACTGCCTGGAGCATCAGCGGGAGCTGGCACAGGGTCTGCAGGATCGCGCCCTCGAGTCGGATGCCATGTGCGCCCTCGGGCAAGTCCAGCAGCGAATGGGTCAGCATGCGGCGGCCCTGGACCTGCACCAGAAGGACCTGCAAATCTGCACAGACCTGGCCGCTCCCACGCTCCAGGCCAGAGCCCTGAGCAACCTGGGCTCCGTGCACGAATCCCTGGGTCAGCAGGCCGAAGCCCTCAAGTGCTACGAGCGGCAGTTGGAGCTGAGCTCAGATCGGCTGGGCAAGGCGATGGCCTGCCTGGCACTGGGGCGGGTTCATCATCAGCTGGAGCAGCACAACCAGGCCGTGGAGTATCTGCGGCAGGGATTGGCGAGCGCCCAGACAATGGGAAAGTCCGAGGAGGAGGCCAAGATAAGACATCAACTAGGTGAGTAGGCGCGAGAATTATATTTTATTATTTGATTAACACCTTCTATATATTCCCTGTCCAGGTCTTGCTCTTCGCTCCTCTGGCGACGCCGAAGGTGCTCACCTTCAACTGGAAACCGCTGCCCAGCTGCTGGAGTCTGTGCGGCACGAGCAACGTAGTCCGGAGACCCGCCTGGCTCTCTACGATCTGCAGACCAGCTGCTACCACCTCCTGCAGCTCCTGCTGGTGGGCTTGAATCGCAACGAGGACGCCCTCGTGGCAGCCGAGCGGTGCAAGGCTCGAGGTGGTGCAGATGCCGTCAGCGGGGAGAGCAGCAAGACCCCGCTGGCGGACAGCGAGACCATCCAGGACACTGTGAACCGGGGCCGCATGCCCGTGCTCTACTACAGCCTGGCCGGGGAGCAGCTGTTCGCCTGGCTCCTGCAGCCGCAGGCCGGGATCGTGCGCTTCCACGCTGCCCGCATCGATGCCCAGAGCCTGCAGCTGCCTCTGTCGCTCAGCGAGGAGGAGGAGGAAGTGGAGATGGAGCGGGAACTGGAACTGGAACGGGAGCAGGGCGAGGAGCGACCCGATGGCTTGCTGGAGCGCTACGTGAACATGGTGCGCGACAATCTGGGAGTCAACTCGCAGAGCCTCCTTCACGAGGGCGATGGGAGTGGCTGGCGAGCCAGCACGGAACAGCTGCTGGAGGATCTGCCCGGAGCTGGTGGTTCGGGCGGTGGCGGCGGCTTTCTGCGAATGGTGAGCCGGAACCAGCTGCTCAACTCGTCCAACTACTCGCTGAGCTCCCTGTTTTCCCTGGGATCGGTCGGCGGCTCGGTGGCCAGTCTCCAGGGCTCCACACGCTCCGTGGGCAGTCGCAGCTCGCGCAGAGCTCCGGCTCTGCCCGCCTGGCGAGGACCCTCCTGCCTGCACACTCTGTACAATCTGCTGCTGGCTCCCTTCGACGATCTGCTGCCAGCGGGAGGACCCACAGCCAATAGACAGGGCAGGAGGGAGCTGGTCCTGGTGCTGGACAGCTCTCTGTACCTGGTTCCCTTTGCCATTCTGCGCGCGGCTCGCGAGGATGGCGAGTATCTGTCCGAGCGCTGTGCCATCTTGACCGCTCCCTCGTTGCAATCGCTGCGAGGCCGTCCGAAGCCCCGGCGGGACAGAGCTCGCCCGCCCAAGGCCCTGGTGGTGGGTGGTCCTCGAGTCCCGTCCACTCTCGCCGAGCGATGGGGTTGGGCTGGAGCCGAGTCCCCCGCCGCGTTGCAGGAGGCCGCCATGGTGGCGGATATGTTGCAGGCCACCGCCCTGGCCGGCTCTAATGCGACCAAGGAGTCCGTGTTGGCCGAGCTACCCTCCGCCGAGTGTGTCCATTTTGCAGCCAATCTCAGCTGGCAGCTCGGCGCTGTGGTCCTCAGTCCCGGCGACGTGGTCACCGCCGAGCAGCAGCAGCAGAAGGAGCCACATGAGCCGCAGCTAGCGGACTTCACCCTGGCGGCGGGAGAACTGCGTCACCTTCGACTCAGCGCCCGCTTGGTGGTGCTTAGTTCGTATCACTCAGTAGAACCCATCACAGGAGCCGGAGTGGCCCATTTGGCGGGCGGTTGGCTGATGGCCGGAGCCGGCGCAGTGCTCATCTCTTTGTGGCCCGTTCCGGAGACGGCGGCCAAGATTCTGCTGCGCGCCTTCTACTCCGCATTGTTGCAGGGAGCCCGGGCAGCTCGGTAAGTAGTCTTTGGATGAGTCTACGATCTTGGAATGAAAATTAATATATCTGTTCCAGCGCCTTGGCGGAAGCCATGCAGACGGTGCAGCACACTAAGCACTTTGCCCATCCGGCCAACTGGGCGGGATTCCTGCTGGTGGGCAGCAACGTCAGACTATCGAACAAGGTGGCCCTGGGCCACGCCCTTTGTGAGCTCCTGCGGACGCCTGAACGGTGCCGGGATGCGCTGCGCGTCTGCCTGCATCTGGTGGAGAAGAGTCTGCAGCGGATTCACCGTGGCCAGAAGAACGCCATGTACACCACCCAGCAGAGTATCGAGAACAAGGCGGGTCCGGTGGCCGGCTGGAAGGATCTCTTAATGGCAGTGGGCTTCCGCTTTGAGCCGGCCGCCAACGGAATCCCGTCCAGCGTTTTCTTCCCGCAGGCGGATCCCGAGGAGCGGATGTCGCAGTGCTCGGCCAGTCTCCAGGCCCTGCTGGCTCTGACCCCGGCCACGCTCCAGGCGCTGGCCAAGTTGGTGCACGTGAACAGTGCCGAGTATGCCGACGATGTGATTGCCGTGATGCGCAACATCCTGGCCCAGTTTCCGGGCTCCAGTTCCATCTCCAGCACGAGTTCCATCAAGGCGGATATCATGGCGCCGGAGTCCTGCTTCATTGAGATGCCGCTAAGCGTGCGTCTTTGGCGGGTGGCCGGTTGCCATGAACTGCTCGCCTCCGTGGGCTTTGACCTGACGGAAGTGGGCGCCGACCAGGTGATCCTGCGCACCGGAAAGCAGGCCAATCGTCGCCACTGTCAGTTTGTGCTGCAGGCACTGCTCGCCCTGTTCGGTGCGTATTCTTTTTGCTTCATTGAACTACATATTTATATTTTAATAAATTTCGAAATTCAGATACTCGCGAGGCGCCGAAGAACCTGGGCACGGACCCGGACTCAGCCCACAGCAGCAGTTGCGAGTCCCTGGCAGATCCGGAGATGGACGCGCCACCCATGCCGCCTGCCGCCACCAGCACGCCGTCCGTGAACGGGGCCACTAAGGCTCCGCTGCCACTGCATCCGCGCAGCGCCTTCATCTCGTACGTGCGACGTCGTGGAGAACCGGACGGCGGCCGAACTGAAGCCATCGGCAGTGGTGGGGCGGGAGGAGGAGCCGGAGGCGGAGGCTTGGACTCCAGTTTGGCCAACACCACCGACAGCGAACACTCCCTTTCCGATGGTTATGCCACCCAGCCGGGAGCTGGTCTCTCCAATCCTCGCTTGGGCTATGCCAGCATGAGAGCTCCGGTGCGAGTGTCCCGACCGGGAGGTGGAGGCGAGAGTGACGCCGCCTTCACGCCGAGTCCGCCCGTGACCGACCCCAGCTTATCGCTGGCTCTGGCGCATCAGACGCGCATCAGGAGCCTGTACTCAGCGACCAGCTCCGCTGCCACAGCTCCACCGACGACGGCAACTACCATGAGCCGACGGCCGGACAGCTCCAGCTCAGCCAGCAGCACCACGGACTGGGAGGGTTCGGGACATGCAACTGTCCTGCGGCGTGGAGCGATGCCGCAGCAGCAGCCTCCGTTGCCACCTCCGCGACCACCTACTTACCACAACCTGGGAGTGGGAGCCGGCGGGCGCAGCAAGCCGAAGATTAAGCTGGGAAGCGCCCAAAGCTCGCTGGCAGCTCGGGTTAACAAGGAGCACGCCCTGTTCATGGACCGTCTGAGTGTGCGGACGGAGCTGAGTGCGCCCGGAGGCAACGCCCTCGGCAGTGGGTCCGGCAGTAGGAAGCCCCTGGCCCTGCCCGAGGAGGAGGAGGTCTCCAGCGTGGCCTTCAATCCCTCCAGCCTGTACTTCTCGCAGTCGGATGCCGATCTGCTCAGCGAGCCCAAGCCGGAGGAGGTTCCGGTGGCGTCCAAGTCGAGTGCCAAGTGTCTGCCGGACAGCATGATGCGGCACATGACCCGCGAGCTGACCCCCAGCATCTCGGAGTTGTACCACGAACGTAACCTGGGGCTGGGTCTGGCACCGCCGCTGTCGAAGCTGCTGCTGAGTCCCAACTATGAGGAGCAGGAGGTGGTCAGCCTGGGTGAGGGCTGTCCGCAGTCCGGATCTGGCCTCAAGACCCTGGTGGATGCTGTCAACGAACTGGAGCTGAGCGGCAGCTCTTCCGGCGCCACCATGCCCACTGTTGTGGGCGGCGGGGGCAATGAGGTGGAAGGATCCTCTGCACCCGCCGCAGAGGACACCTGCCCCATTTGCGGGGAGCACGCAGACGTCATATGCCGCTGCAAGGCTGCCACCATCCAGAAGAAGAGCATCCTCAAGCCCTGGCTGAGCAATGTGCCGGCCAGCAGCCTGGTGCAAGCCAGCGAGCTGACCACGGCGGACATTCTGGAGCGACGCCTGGAAATCCACAGTGCCAACTCTACGGGAGCTCCCCCCTTTGCGGTCGATCTGTGCCGACGCGACGAGGGCGACGGACGCTCTGTGGCGGACTCGCAGTGCAGCAGTAACTACAAGCGGGTGCTGGCCAGCGCCACTGGAGGAGGATCGGTCAGTCTGGTGGGGATTGGAAGCGAAGCGGAGCCCCAGAGCGCCCCTTCGGCGGCCACCTGCTCAGCCCCCCGGCTGGTCTAGACATTAGACCTCTATTTTAAATAATTTATTTGTGCACGTATTTATTGTCATTGAACGCATATTTTATGGATAGTTTATAGTCGTAGTCAAGCCACTGATTAAAGAGTATTTCATTATTAAAACAAGTCCGTACTTTAAGGTCACCCTAAGCTAATAGATTTTATTGTGTCTTATGTATTTTATTATGACGTAGCGAAAATAAACTGTTGTATTGTAATATAACTCTAGCTTTTTTTAATTAAGGAACTAAAACTCAAGAAAGGGGTTGTACTAAAAGTTTACAAAATACCGGTTGTCCTTATACCCTATTAAGAGGGAAAGTTCAAAAAAGTGTTTCTCAAATTAAATATTTAAACAATTTTGTGTAAAATTTTGTTTTGGGAGTTGAAAGGAATCTTTCAAGTGTCCTACGAAAAAAGTTGCTTTGCGGTGTAAGTCCTAACTTAACACATAGTCATCATAGTCATATCAAAAAATAAAATGGAAAGCCCAAAGTACTCACGTGGCGATTTTATTTTTAGAAGTTGTTTCTGATTTTTAAACAAAATTGGAAGTCAAAGCCCCGAATGTTGACTAAAGAGTTACTTTGTTAAATAAAAAATATAATAAAATTAAAACTAAACTTTTTAATACTCATGCGATGACCACCATACGACCTCAGTTCAACTACGCATAATATTGTCTATTTTGCTATGAAACGATGTGACATAGCATATGTTAAAAGGATAAATTATAATATTAAAAATATAACAAAAAAATAAATACCATACCCCCGAAACTGAAATAACCAATTAGATCAACTCTTTTTTAATGCGCTCTCGCTTAAAAACTTAGATCGGTTATGAGACCTATTGCTTTTCAAAAAGACTTTTTGCTTGCTCCCTTCTTCAAGCACTGTCTGCAATGTACAAGCATAGCCACCAGAAAAGCCTACTTAACTCTGAGAGAGCTTTGCAGTTTTGTTTTATTGGAAGCTGAACTGAAAGACTAAATGGGTTGAGAGTAATGTACAAGCTCTGCTTTTATAATGCAAGAAAAACCCAGTAAAAACAGCTTAATTCGGACTTTGAAAATCTTTTTAAATAATTCATGTATATTATCTGCAAATTGTTTCCTTAAATTTCCGTTACGTTCTGTTACTATTTGCATACAGTTTGTTTTAATTACGACTACGATTGGTTTTGAACGGTCCAAATATTGTTGAGTTGAGTTAAGCTTCCTGTATGGATCTGGAGAGGTTAGCTGTTTGTTTCTGGGCCTTGGTTGCGCTCCGGAATAAATGAAGTTGTTCTGGGACTTTGGTAACTAATGTAACTAATTTTATTTTTGTTTTACTTAGTTTTTACAGGTTTCAATAATTTATCTTTTGTGTGTTGCTATCATCGAGTTGTGTATGATTTCTTTTTTTTGTTGTTTTCTTGGTTTTTTTTATAATTTATTTAGTAATATAGCTGCAATAATATAGCTGCATTTGTGTGTGTTTTTGTTGTATATATATATAAATATGTATGGATCTTTACTTTACACAATCTTAAATGTTAACTACGCAAAATCTGGGTTGCTTTTGTATTTGTTTTCTGTTCTTTTTTGTCGTTTGTGTGCCGTTGAATATGCGCTTGCAAGACTCCTACAATAAACTTTTACAAGTAATATAGTAATATATAGCTACAATATATTTATATCAATGTGTATATTCAAAATGTGAAATAAAAAACGGTATTTAAAAATATGTTTCCCTTTGTTTTCCTCCCTCTTCGCACCCCCTCGCTCCTTTGTTGGCCTTATACTTAATATAAACCGCTTTAAATATATATTTTATGCATGCTTTTGCGTATAATAAATTGTATATAAATTACTAATGTATAAATTAAGCACTCGAATTGCGGCTGCTTCAAATGCAGGCCTCATGACACACCCATTTAGATTGCTGTGCTTGTGTGGGCCTGGAGAGCAGCGTTCCAATCGTTCCACTTAATACCCAATGTTTCGTTACTTGTTATGCACTTTTTACAAACTTCCGACGGCAATAATACTCTAGTCATAATAGCAAATAATAAATTAATGAGTAGCAATTGTTTAGTGGGTAAGCAGGGCTCGCTAGGCTAACACAAACGGAAGCAAAATCTAGGCATTGGCGTGTTACGTTTTCTTTCCTTGCGTTTTTATTTTGGCTAAAAGGTCGAAGGTTAAGCAGCAAGCGTACATTTAAATAGTTCAATTGTGGCTGGAAGTACATTAAAATTAAAACACATGCTTAACTATGGTTTGAGGAGTGTCGAAATGAAAGAAAACCCCGAATCCGTTTGTACAATACACTCGAATATATATCTATATAGATGTATGAACTCTCTTTGCCTATGTATCCTTAATCCTTTTCCTACACTAATTTATGTACCTTGCCTCCTGCACAGCAAGTGCGGGTGAGAGTTTGTGTGTTTTGGTTTTGCTTTTGCTTTATCAATTGATGTTTTTATAGCTTAGTGGCTAGTTCTTGACCAAGTGCAGCACACACACTCGTATGTATGTATATGCAGTGTGAAAACCTCAATAAAAATTGTGTGTGCCTGTTTTTTGTTCCTTTGCCTTTATCGGTTTCCTAAAACATCATCTTTCTGTCTTCCCGCTCGTCTCGCTTAGGTTCTTAGGAATTTAACACTATACACTATGAAGAGGATACTTAAGAGATATTGCGACCATCGTGTCCTGTTTTGTTTAGTTTAGTTTCTTGTAGTTGGTTTCTGCTTTTTGATTCTGTATGCCTTGGTCAGTAGGTGAGTGTGCCCACTCCCGGGATTAACGCAGCTGGTTCCTGTGATACAAAAGCGCAGATATTAGTCCAGGCATACTGACAATTTCAAGAAGACATTCACAACATGGATGAGTTGAAGCATAAGGATGAGTTAAATAACAAATTAAATTACTAACTTTTTACATAAAAACTTGACAAGGCGTTGCGCAACTTAGAGTCGCTTGGTTTCTGGATTCGATTCTCGAGCCATGCGCTGGCGTCGTCTCTGTTGATGATGATGTTGATGGTGTTTGGATGTGTGTGTGTGGAAAACAAAATGTAAACGCTTGAACACAAAAATCACACAAAGCATTTTCTCACGGCCACGGCCACGGCCACGGCCCGAGTATTGTCTTTGTTCAGTTGCTTGCTCTCTACCACTGCCGCCTGGCGTCCACTTATCTGGGCCGTTGTCTGTGGGGATGAGAGAGAGCGGGGCGATGATCAAACGGAAACGGAAACAGGAGCAGGAACATAACAAAAATGCAACCGAAACAGACACGAAGTGGTAAATAAAATACATATATATATGAGATGAATGAGCTTAGCTTAAAAATCATGATATGATATGACAGATCACAGATACATTAGACGGTAGTTTCAAGTTGATCTATCAGAATCCAGAGCTCGTAAATAACAATTAAAACTCTTAAATAGTTTTCGGTTTGTTTCTTTGTTCTTAAGAACAATTTTTTCATCGCTTTAAAAACAGAAGGAATATTTTATAAGAATCGCGCTCAATACCATATGAAAAATATCGTACAGTATATCGAATTTAAAAAAAATATTTAAAAATATAATATTTATATACAAGTTTTTACATTTGTCTCTTTTTGCTTCAATATATATTTATTTATTTAATCGAAAAATTGCAATACGTAAGTTAAGTACAAAGTTGAGTATTTTTTAATATTAAATGTGCTCTTTTAAGAATCAGAAATTTGGCATTCCGGATTCAATTGGCTGACATACTAAAAGAGTCTATGTATTTTCTGAAGAACAACAAAAAGCCATAATTTAGATATTATTTAAATACAAATATCGAAAGATCGATAAAAAACAATACCATTTATTATGAATATAAATATATACTTTTAATTATTTTAATTTACGACTAAACTTGATTTATTCTTATAATTATTTTGGCGGAAAAAATCGATATATTTCCAACTCTTCAATTTAGCTTAAAATATCAAAACAGTATCGATATGTCGATTATTTCGATAAATTCTACACAAAAACAAGTAAGCGTTAGGTATTTTATAAAAAGAAAAAGAAAAAAAAAAATCGAGCTCTGGTTGTCTGTTATGGGATTTTTAAACATTTATTCACTTATTTTTGATTTTGATTTTTATTTGCCTTCAAACCACCGAATGATTATTATTCCATTTAACTTAAAATCTTTGAATAATTTGTACGAATTTTTGCAGAGACTTCCTATAACTTCCGTTATAAACCCCATTTCCGAAAACCCAACAAGACTCACCTAAAGTACTGATCATGCAGGGACTGTCGCTGGAACTCGGCGGCCTGTAAATACTGTATATATGTAATTAATGAGTTAGGAGGCGGGTCGGGGAATTGGGAAACCTGTAGTTGGTCGGCATAGGACATGCGCAGCAGGACATCCGAGTGCGGCTCCCTAGGTATAAGCATATTTGGCCGCGGGTACTGGCCAACATTCGCTGAAATGCGGAAAGAAGGAGACACCAAAAGGCGGATCAGTTATATTTTGAATGTCCGGAAAGGAGGGGGAGACTGGGCGCTGGGCGCAAAACCTCGAAGGGCTATACAAACTCACGTGGCAGTTGGAAACCGGCCTCCGGTGGTTGCGGCTGTGGATGCAAAGGCAAATGTAAATGAGTATGAGAGTGTGCATGATATTCTCTCGTCAATCGTATCTGAAATTATTATCGGAATATCGTAGAAAGTTTTCAAAAGAGCCAAGTAGTGCTGCATGGGCGTGGACGCCAATAGAAGGTAACAGAGTGTTTATGTAACGATGCGTAATGCGGGTTAGATGGCGACGAATGTCGATTCGATTCGATTCGGTTTGATTTGGTTAGGTGCCCCGTCGAGGTGGGCGAAAGCATGGCATGGCATGGCATGGCAGGGCAAGTAATGGTTAGAGCACACAACATGAACAGCATGACGGGGCACGTGCTGGGTGGCTTCTTGGTGTTATGTGTGAGTGGGACTGGACTGGTTAACGTTAACGGGTGACAAGCTGACAGAGTGGACATAGTGATTGGTTCGATCGCTTGACGTTCCAAATACGATTGATTTTGTGAATATGAGTCGAGTGGAGAGTAAAAAAGAAGTGTAGCCTACCATACGCACCATGTGCTCGCCCGGGTCTAAGCCGACATGGTGCGGCGGCGGAATTCCCAGGCGCTCCCTCTCCATCTGCGATATCGCCGGATTCGCGTACAGCGGGAACTGCGAAGGGTGGATGCCGCTGTCGAGAGAAAAGCGTGAAAAACGATCCGATTATTAGATTTTCAATCTCTAATTAGCTGGGAAAGTGAACAAACCGTCGATAGTACTCCATCCAGTGCGGATCAAGTCGGGATTGACTCGCCGCAGCAGCTTGTGCGTTCTTGATCTCCTCCAGTTCCCTGCAAGTAGTCCGAAGAAATTTAGGATCAATGAGCACCAGGGAAGCATGGGCTTGGAGTAGGTGAATTTGGCCAATGATAACTAAAAGCTTTAATTTTGACGTGCGCATAAGAAATATATTCCGAATGGGTTTTAAAATCTGGCGAGGATTAAGCGGGAAGAATGTCAGTGGCTCGTGGTTGCATGGGTGAACGGGGTGATTGAGTTTTTCACAACAAAGTGCTTTTCGAGGTGTTGTTTTCTGCTTTTTATGGGCTTATGACATTGTAATGCAGTTTTCATTAATTAGCTACTTCATTAGAACCTTGAAAGAGAC
>JAEIIJ010014009.1:0-14285 GCA_018904815.1 Drosophila ogumai | reverse complement strand
TACATACATACATATGTATTTGCGAAGTCCGTCTCTATGAATCGCTGAGTGTGTGCAAATACGCTTTTAGAATGAGCTGCACGAGCTCTGGAATACAATATAGAGATGTGTTGGGTGTGTGGAAAAACAAAACAGGAAAACGTGCTGACATCGTGGAATATACGGTCGATTTTGCCCATTTTTATTTCACCCATCCAAGTACACTTCTTGTTTTTCGTTCTACAGAAAACGGAAAGAAAAACCTGTAGTCAGACAATTCAAAAGCTTGCTAAAACTACTTAAAATCGAAGAAAAGAAATCAAAAACCTGTTTTTAACATTTCCAATTTAATAATATTCTTCTCTCTGTCTTTGTCCCGTGTCCCTTGTGCGTTGATTTGGTAGAGTTTCGGCTGTTTAATCGTTGGGAAGCTGATTTTTGCCCATTCTCCTTAAACGCAAATTTTGCGCTGATCAAATATTTATCCACATGTGTGGGTCTGCTCATGTCTGTATGTATGTTTATTGGACTAGAATCTAGATTGTTGTCGCACCAGATTCAAGCTGTGTCCATAAACGCTCATTAACAGCCGGAGAATCAAATTAATCTTTAACCCTCTGATGATAAAGAGCTCTTATTTGCCGAAGCCGAAGCTCTTCCATTTCGATTAAACCTTAACCTCACAGACTCGCACAAAGCGTGGCTCTGTTCCGTTCTCATCTCCATCACTCTTTATCTCGCTTCAGTCCAATGTCTTGATGTAAATTGAATGACTTTTGGGCTTTGTTCTCTTTGTAATTTGCCTTAATTTCATGAACGCATTGCGGGCACGTTTTCCATGATTCTTGTCCACATTACGTTACGTTGTATTGGGCAGGTTAAAAAAAAAGGTTTTTTTATAAGGAAAAACAAAACAAAAACGAAAAATTGAGGCGTGTTTTTATTTAGGTTCATTTAACTTTTCATGCCTGGCATTAAATTCAATTGACTTCGGCGCTACGCAGTGCGTCGCCTTCGTTTCGTATTGATGTGATATGGACGCTTTTGTTGCCGCTGCTCCCGTTTGCTATTTTTACGCTACACACAAAACAAATTATATGATATTTAACAATATATTCGGGTTGGCTTAATTTGTTTTTAAGTTTTTCGTTGCTAAGATGGGAACTTTTTAGTCATTTAAAAACTTGTAGGATACGAGGAAAGTAGTGGTTAAGCTAAGGTTTACGGTACTGCTGAGTATGTCATTTAAAAGTTTTTAAAGTTATTTATCTTTTTGTCTTTTTTCAAATTATTTGTAAAAAGTGATATACTAAAAGTAGATAAACCATACTTCAAGCTTTCTGAAATTTAAAGGAAATCAAATTTTACATTTCAGTTATAAAATTATAAAGTCATCTTTCTATTGAAAATAAGAAACTGTATTTATTTATGTTTGTTCCCGGTGTAGTTTCATGCGCTAGCCAATGCTCTGCTGAAGAATCGTTCAAATCAAAGACTAATGGACACTCATAGACCTTTGTAATATAATTGTGGACTAGTTTTTTTATTTTGCCAGGGAATATGGAAAAAATAGAAAAGTCTTCAAGGTCATCACGCCCGCTTTGTGGCTGTTTTGTATGAAAATGTTGAGGTATGAGCGACGATAGCGGCGGCGGCTGCTTGCCATGCCAAAGAAAATGAGACCGGGGAAAGAGAAAGATTGCACGTTTGGCGGGCACAATCTATTAAATACGGAGCATGGAAATTGCTCTTTTAAATGCAATCCTAGCTAACAGCGTACGAATCCATTCGATTATTAATATCGTTCGCTCTCACTTTGCTTTGAAGCTGTGGCTTGGCTTCGGCTCTTGCTTTGACTCCTCCTCGAACAAACAGACGAGATCGATGTGTGTTGTTTGTCACTTTCTTTTGTTCTGCTTTCCTCCGGCTTCCATTGTTCGTGAGAGCTTGCTCGGAACGTGCGGTCAAGCTTGAGCATGGGCCATACCACGATGGTTGGTCCAAAGTAAAAGTTGTCCCAAACCCAAGTGCCCCGCCTCACGAACAGTTTGGCTGGGCCCACACAATACTCTGTCAACGTTGTGAGTCATCGGTGTTCCATCTCCCGAGGTTTTAAGACCTTTCTAACAGAAATCAGACAGTTACATGTAAACATTCGTAAATAACAAACAATTAGCTGATATTTTCACAGCCCAAATTCTCGCCGTTGTCTTCAACTCAAGGGAGGCTCATGTGAAAACCGGTTAGTTAGCATTGACTGGCATTGACTCAAACGTTATCACTGAAGCTTAAACCATAGAAAATACAGGTAGCCCTATTACACTCTAGCAAGGCCTTAACAACAGACTTCAAGAGAAGAGCTTTGCTACAAGCTGAGAATTGTTAAAGGGAAACACGTTTCAAGAATGGGCAGATACCTAAAAATCTTCAAATAACTATATACCTTTTTCTCCTTCAAACATCTAATAATTTAGCACCAAAAAAGCCAAAACTATAGAAAAATCTGTATGGGAAGCCTACGTTAAATTCATTTAGCGTTTGTCTCGTTATATTTATATTAAGTCCACAAATGTTCCCCCTTTTAGCTCGATTAAGTTAGCACTTCATAATCGAGATCCACATAATCTGTTAATGTAGGTTAGATTTATTTTAATAGTCTAATAATGACGCCAGTATGTGAATATGTTACTTGTTCAGTCTAATTTCCTCTCATTATTCTGATTTTGCTACACACGTCGATTAGAGTGATTATATTATCAGCTCTTCGGACGCAAAAAAGGGGAATGTGGAAATAGGAAAGCGTGTGGGTAATTGTGTTATATACCTACATATGTATATATCTAAATGCTTATCTAGATACTGCTCTTGCTCTTGAATATCTGCACACAGAGCCCCACACAAAGCGAATAGTAAAAGCGAGCCGGCAGAGGCTGAAAATGATTAAATTGGCATTCAGAAGCCCGACGATTCCAATGTCCATTGCTGTGGTGGGTGGTCCTCCCTTTCTCCTGCTCCCATCATCACCTTCTGAAGGTGATTTTAATTAGATTGCAACTGCAATGTGCGCTCTTGTCTGTTGTGGCTTTTACCAGTGAAAACGTGTCCGCGATTAGCGTCACCGCCAGTCATTCATTCAGCCAGTTACCCAATAATGGGAAAAATAAACAGTCAAACAAATTTACAAATTTGACTTGATATTCGTTCTCGCGCCTTTGTTGTTTATTTATCGTTTGCAGAGGAGGTCTCTTATAAAAGGCATGGGATATTTACATGAAATTCGCATGCATACATTATTTATTTGTGGATCCAGCTGAAACCTTTGAAAGTTGGTATTCAATACCCATCTTTGTTCTATGATTAAACTAGCTGATTCACAATGGCGCAAACGATCCGCTAGATATACGATTGTTGTGCACATTTGATCAATCATAGATTGACCGTTGAGTTTCTTTGAATGGAATCATGTTTAATTTAAATTTAAACTTAAATTGGAATCGACGAATCTGTTTAAAGAAGATTGTGCGGGAAGTTTCCATTCAAAACTGTCAATGAATATCAATATTTTAGAAAGTATCTTTGAAGCTTTCCTATTGTATACAATTTTTTAAGAAAGGAAGAAGGTATTATTGACATGGAATTTTTTTTTTATAAAATAAAAGTATATTTATATTTAAGTACGCTCCTTTGAAGCTTCATTAAGTATTAATGCTTTGAATCCCCTTAATTGTATTCAGATAAACGGAAGTAGGTTCAACTAATTGTTAGTGGTTTATGTAAGCACACATTGCGTTCTGCCTGCCATATGCTAGCTTGTTTTGACCACTAAAAGAGGCGGAGAACTGTTGGCTACGCCATCTCCTCCACCCATCTTTCTATAGAGTCAATATTATTTTTCCGCAAAATGACCTTTGGGGATTTCACGCTGTGACGCACTTCAGTAACCAAGACCAGACCAGACGGCAGCTGATAATATTTATATACTAGAACATAAAGTACACCCACTTCATCATCGCAGTTCGCTAAATGATGATGTCGTTAATTAAAACACAATTCTAATGAACAGCCCCAGCTTCAACGGATCCCCCTAAATCCCTCTGTCCCCGTTTCGCTTCCCAATAATTTTTTGCGACTTAAAATTCTTTTTTTTTTTTTGTTTACTTGATACGCAAACCATTTTGTTGTTCTTGATACGCAAACCATTTTGTTGTTCTCGCGAGCATACGACATTGGCTTTGCTCTCTTATCATTGCCCATTGCAAAACTACGTCTGTTTCGCTGGCGGGAATCTCCCGCTTGTGCCACAAGCAGTTCTGTTCATCAGTTGATCGGCTGGAATCGGTTCCGCTATGTGCCGGGTACCGACTGTCCGGCAAGTGGGGCAACTGCAACCTAGTCGTCGTAACTGGTGCACACTCCAGATTCCACCTACTTGTTTTGTGGTTCCGGCATTAATTTGGAAACTACGCCGCTTTTGCTGATATCATCATAATCGTGCTTTCACAATTCCGCGGGGTGTGTGCTCCGTAAAAAAATGAGTGAAACAGAAATAGAACGACCTCCGTAATTAACAGAAGAGCCTTTTGTGGGCGGGACCAGCGCCTTATGGGAAGGTGACGTAAACGAACGATTCTAAAAACCCCAAGAAGAACAACAAGTCTTTTATTTAGTTTTTGTGTTGCCAATTGCATCGTAAACACAAAACAATAAAAGAGCATTTTTCTGATCTGTCGATTGATTATTTTGCTTTGCAGGCTTTAGTATTATGTGATTATGGGCATAATGAGAAGGTGTTAGCAGTTGGAAATCTCTCCGTTCGTGTTATCGCTTTAATAAGTGAGGATTTTCAAGTAGTTGACTCACATGACTCACCGATTGTATTCCCTGTCGTAAAAGCCACTTTTGTTATCAATAAAATTAGTAGGCACGAGTCCTGAGGCCCTTTCACTGTTATTTTATTTTTTACTTCACTAAAATTCTAGTGTCTTTTGCCAAAATCTTATCGGAATTATAAATATTTGTTCTTGTTGTTCCCCTGATAAGGTTAAGATACTTTTCTACTTAAAAGATAAACTTATAATAGATAAAAAACGTGTGAAATGATTTTGAACATTATACTGTGACTGAAGAAAGGCCTCTAATCTATTTTTCGGACATTGGTAACGTACTTTTTTTGTATAGAGTTTCCAATCGAGAGTTAAACGAAATTAACTTATTGTACCTCTATCTCTGTTTTTGGTTTGCCACACGACAGATATCTTATCGAAAGTTTCTGCTTTCCAGGGATTTGTGATTGTTGGGGCACAAAAGCTCAGTAAACTCTTTGAAGTTTCAAAAAATTCATTGGTCTTTGAAATTTCAAGTAGAAAAGTCTTACAGAAAGTAATTTTGACACAGATGTGAGTCATCAGCAGTTCTACTCTAGGCCCTGCACGGCAGCGGCCTTATCAAACCCGAATGTCTGCGACAAGAAAACCATTTTTGCATGTTTACTTACTTACTACTTATCAGCCTGCCATGCTCCACCAGCAGCTAATTAACCCGTTTTTGCCATTTCTTACCCGCAGGCAGCATGACCATTCCATCGAGACCAGCGCCAGCTCCGCCCGGCTCTCGTGGCCAGACGGCCGCGGCTGGAGCTAACGCCGGCTTGGAGCAGCTGCACCTCCAGCTCCAGCAGCAGCACTTGCAGCAACAGCAGGCGGGCGGCGGTGGACTCCAGAAGTTGACCATCAAGCTGCCGCCGCCACCAAAGGGGCCACTGCAGACGCAGAACTCCCTCCACAAGCGCCCCACCCACAACAACAACAATAGCAGCTTGTTCGACGAGCCGGCTGGAACAGGAGGATCGAGCATCACAAGAAAGTTTCCGCAGGCGCGCTACACGCCGGCCACTAACTGGGATGACGATCCATTCGGGACCAACGGGAATGATCGATTCAAGAAGATGCCCCCGCCACGACCGCCGCCGCCAAGGGTGCTTGTTAATGGACAGAAAACAGTCACATCCACCTCCTCGCAGCCAGCGGCGGCCGACGGCCGGAGCATTCTCATCTCGAACATCTTTCATCGGAAGAAGTCCATGTCCACGGCACCCACCGCTGCTTCTAAGGCCGCAGCGCAGAGTCGCGTCTACGGCCTTAGCAGCGGTCATGCCCGGACATCTGGCACTAGCACCACAACCAGTGCCTCCTCAGTGGCAGCCAGTGCGGCGTTCAGCAATGTAGATTGGAATGACGCCTGGAACACTACCACCACCACCGCGAGTAGCCACAATTACTCCTCCCAGCAGACCATCGGTGCGAGCGTCAGTGAGGGGCAACTTATCAGCTTCGACTCGCCTCCCTCGTCGCCGACCTTCACCCAAAAGTCCAACAGCGACTGCGTGAGTGTGGATAGCTTTAGCTCCGACAGCAACTTCAGTTCTCCCAACAACGGAAGCGTTTCGCAGCCAGAGAGCGGGTTCGAGGACGACTACCACCGCTCGCGGCCATCCACACAGAGCCCGTTGGATCCTTGGGAGGCGGTGGACAGTGCTGGGCACGGCGCAGTGGACAGTTTCGGCTCTGCCCCAGTGCGCCAGACGTACCAGCTGCAGAGCCGCGGTTCAGACAACCCGCTGTGCAATGGCAAGAGCCTGCTGCCGCCGACACAGTCTCTGACCATGCCCACCATCATCAAGCCGAAAATATCGCAGAAGCCAAAGGCACCAAAGCCGCCACCGTTCGTTGGAGGCATTCCACCAGGCTATGTGTTGCCGTCTGGCTACGGTGGATCGGAGACCCCACCATCGCCCCCCATGCCCAAGGGACCACCACCCCCGCCACCGTCGTCGTCCACCGGTGGCATATCGATGCTGGACGTGATCGCAGGCAAAGTAGATGCCATGGCGCTAAGCAACGGATGCCAGGGCTACATCGAGGAGGAGGTCATTCCCTACGCCATCGCTTTGTACGATTTCGATGGCGTTGAGGAGGGGGATCTCAGCTTCAGGGTAAGTCGTAAAGCATAAGAAGTAAGTTTCCAAATTAGTGCCTCCTAACTCTGTTGTCTGCTTGCAGGAAAGCGAAAAGATCTATTTGCTGGACCAGCCGACGGCGGAGTGGATGCGGGGACGCACGCGTTCCGGTTGCGTGGGTATCTTTCCGATTAACTATGTGGACATAAAAGTGCCATTGGGAGCCAGTGGTAACGTTGGTGGTGGTGGAGCTGCTGCTCCTGCTCCTGCGGCAGCCCCGTCTTCATCCACAGCCATCTGCTTGTACCACTTTCCCGGCGGTGTCGAAGGAGATCTAGCCCTGCAGGTAATGTATTTCTCCTGAGCCCAGTTCTTTTTTGAAAACTAAACGAAACATTTGTCTGCCTGCAGGAAAATGAAAGGGTCACCGTGCTTTATAGAATAAACGAGGACTGGCTGTATGGCGAGGTGGCGGGTCGTCAGGGCCAGTTTCCGGCCAATTTCATCGACAAGGTGCCTAGCACTCTGCCCACGTTGTAGCCACCCACCACCGCGTGCGCAGTCTGCGATCATTAGCGATAAGCGAGAAGAGATGTCAAGCGAACTGAAACTTATATACACCACACATAATATTGTATTTTTGCTATATCCTGTGCGACGAAATATCACGAGAATATGTAGTCTAAGACTCACCCTATACCTAAATAATTTGTAAGCCAATCGATAGATGTCCTGCCCCCTCCTATACCCACCCCGCTTATACACGGGATTTAATTGGATGATTTTATGTTGAAGCCGCAAATGGAACTGTTTGTGTTTATTCGATATTGTTTGCTGATCCTTTAGGTATTCCCCCAATATACATATTATACACATCGGTAGGCAAGCAGCAGGCAAAACCATTGTAAATAAGTTATATTTTACGTGATTTCTATTAATGTTTAATTATTTAAATCGAGTTAGTTAGACGCGCTAGTTAGGCACATTTACCAGATTCCAATTTATGATGCAAACCCGTTCGATGAATATTCAGTGTATTTATATTATTTGTTGAAGTTCCCGAGTGTTCCATGTGCCCCACAAGCCCCTGTAGGACCCCCTTGTCGAAACCTATCAGAGTATCAGGATATCCGCCTAGAAATGGAGAATGCAAACCAGAAATATATGAAGATGATAAACAAATACTAAATGTTTCGTATCCAGTTTACCTGGGTGGCCTGGGCTTTCAACTTCACTCACTGGAGGGAGGAGTACGTTCCCAACTCATTGGATATTCTCTAACTATATAGAACACATCGGGAAACCTTTCGTCGTCACCGGTCTGTCTGTCCAAGCCAAATTACCTTTCGTCGTGTTGGAAGTGTCTCCGTTCTCCGATTCCATCCGAGCAAACACAAAATTATTTTCCTCGGCAGTTACGCAGTTTCCGTTGAGTTCCACAACCATTCGGCGTTCTGTTCCCTTCCCCCGACTGTAAGTTGCCACTGTTAATTGCCATGTCGGGCGACTGTGCCAATGCTGGCGATCCCTGCCAGGCGCCGACCGACTTCTCCCCTTGCCCGCCGGGATCGGCATGTCCGCCGTGCGATTGCGGTGACTACGCGGGCTGTTGCTATCAGCAGCCGGCACGCACGATGCCCATTGTGCCCAAGTCGCACTTTATGCGCTCCACGGCGCCACTGGACACGGACACGATTTACCGGCGTTCTTATTACGCCAACTGTGGCGACAACTTCAGGGCCCGTCCCGTGATGCCGTGCTCCCAGATCCGCGCCTCCACCGCGCCGCTGGAGAAGTGCACCATCCAGAAGCTGTCATACATGCCGCCCTGTCCGGTGAAGCGGACGCCGCCCATCATTCCCATGGAGAGTGGGCTACGCTTTGAGGGTCCCATCTATGCGATGACCTCGCAGAAGCACGACTACGTGCCCAAGGGAATAGTCAAGCGGGATCCTATAATGCCGCGGGTGGCCATCTGCACCTCTAACGCCCCCATGGAGCGCTGCACCGTCCAGAAGCTTAGCTACATGCCCATCGACGTGTGCCAGAATCCGCCGCCCAAGCCCATGACCCAGGGCTCCCACTACTGCAAGCCTGCTGGACCCATGGAGCGCTGCACCATCCAGAAGCTGTCCTACATGCCGGTCTGTCTGCCGGCCAAGGAGCCCACGCCCTGGGCCGACAAGATTCGGTGTGTGCCGCCGCGCTACTCGAATGTGTGCACCACCTACAACCTGAGCTACATGCCCAACTGCAATGAGGCGCGCACTGCTCCGGTGATGCCGCTGACGACACTTCGCTTCTGCGGCAACGATTCCGGTACCGCCAGCACGGTTTACAAGCTGAGCTACATGCCGGTGGATGCCTCGCGGACCAAGCCAGAGCCCGTGCTGCCCAGGGACACCTTCTGCCGGCCCACAGGCCCGCTGGAGAAGTGCACCATTCAGAAGGTAATGCATACCATACCCATAGCTTTATTGGAGAGGAAAACTAACCAATTGCCTTTGCTTGGCAGCTCTCCTACCAGCCGAATTGTACAGAGCGGACTCCGCCCATCCGCCCGATGGAGAACGGGCTGCGCTTCGACGGACCCATGTATGCGATGACCACCCAGAAGCACGACTTTGTGGCCAAGCCTCATGTGCGGCGGGCACCAATCATGCCGCGCACCGCCTTCTGTCGACCCACCGGCGCCATGGAGCGGTGCACGGTGAACAAGCTGTCGTACATGCCGGTAGATGTCACCTGCTTCCCCCGGGCCGAGTCCGTCCGGCCACGCCAGGGCTTCTGCCGCAACGAGGGCCCGATGGAGAAGTGCACCACGTACAAGCTCAGCTACTTGCCCAACTGCATACCGCCCAAGGAGCCGCTGCCCTGGGCCAGATACACCTCCTACTGCCGGCCATCCGGTCCCATTGAGAAGTGCACGATCCAGAAGCTCAGCTACGGGCCGCCCGGTGCCTTCCAACGTTGTGGCGGTAACCTTGCATACTTAAACTTTTTCTGTTTTTTCAGTAACCCAAAATAATTGCACACAGGTCCTTGTGGAACTGGCGGCGGCGATGGTTTCCCGAAAGCAGGCATTTGTTAAGCTCGCAGTTCACTCGGAATGGCAGGCGAGTCCCCCGTTTCATGTTACGTGTTTAGTCCAAAATCTTCCAGTCCACGATGTTTGTGTTGCTTTTAATATCTGGGGATCGGCGCTCCTCGCTAGGCAATCTGAACTCTGCTCTTGAATTACTACCGCCACCCGATTGCCATGTCTCTGTGTCCATAGAAAATTGAAAGTCTTCCAGCGATCGATTCGCAAACGAATTGGGGTGCAGTGCTCCTAAAAAATTGATGTACGTTCACAGAATATATATGTAGGTCCAGTAAATCCACAAATTATCTTGTATCATACACTAACTAGCCTTTTTATTACGTTATTACAAATACAATATACAAGTGTATAAATATAGGGGACTCTGCCTCAGAGCATTTGGATCTGCAGGCGCCGCTTGCCGGCTTCCCTGCGCCTTTTGTCGCGCTTTTTGCGCGCTTGCGTCGCCTCTCGGAAGAGCTGGACGCCCTCGCGCTGCTCCACCTCGGTCTGGAGCAGGGCCAGGCCGTGCAGGTTCCAGCCCAAGATGTCCCTAAGTTGACCGACATCTCGCTTAAGCATGGATAGCAGCTTGACCAGCAGCGGCTTCATGGTCTTGGCCGCCGAAATGGGCTTCATGTGCACCTTGAACAGGAAGATGGTGACGCGACAGAGCAGCTCCAGTTGATCGGGTCGCTGGGCCAGCAGGGTGGGCAGGCGCTCCAGCACCTCGCACACGTTGGAAAAGGGGAGGAGCAGGAGCGCCTCCTCCAGATCGGAGGCCCGTATCCGCATGAGCGTGCTGACCAGGAAGTCGACGGGATTCTTCACCTGCAGAGCTTGCATGAGGGGATGCAGTTCCGGCTTCTCTTCAGACTCAAGCTCGAACTGCTTGCATATCTCCAGGCACTCGAGAACGGATTCGGCGGACTGCTCCGAGCCCACCGTCTTGCGGGAGGGCATCTTGAGACCAGGAAGCAAGGGCACGGTATTGTCCTCGCCCGTGGCCAGTTGCTCGTTCTCCATTTGCTCGCGCTCCTCCTCCTGAACATCCTTCAGCACAATCGTCTCGTCCGTGCGCTCGTACATCCTGAGTGTCCGATCGGAGCCGCAGGTGACTAGGTACCGGCCGTTGGGCGACACAGACAGGCAATACGCCTCACCTATGTGACCGGGCAGAGTGAGAATCTTCTCAAAGGAGTCGCCATCCCATTGCTTTACTTTGCCGTCCTTGCCGCAGGTGAAGAACATATGGGTCCTCGGTATAAACTGTACGCTCATCACGGAGTCATCATGGGCGAAGATGGAGCGATGGCAGTCGCCGAAGTTGAGGCCCCACACCTTCACGTTGCGGTCCGCCGATCCGGTCACGATTAGATTAGAGTCGTAGGATATGTCCAGGCAGAGAACGGGCAGCTTGTGGCCGTACAGAGACAGGTAGAATTTGAAGGTGTCTAGGAAAAACACCTTGACGGTGGCATCGAGCAGGCCAACGGCCAGATACTTCATGTCCGGACTGACGCCCACACAGAGCACGGTCTCCTCCAGCTTCAGTGTGTTCTTGTGCAGCAGGGACAGCACCTTGGTCTGCGCGGCGTCCTCGCCCGAGTCGATCAGTTCGAACGTCCAGATCTTCACTGTGTTATCCCCGCTTCCGGTGACGCATCCCTTCTGATCGGGCAGCAGGGCAATGGACCACAACTCGCTGTCGTGCGCTGGAATCTCCTCCACGACGTCGGCAGCTGCCACATCAACAATGAGCAGTTTGCCGCTTTTCATGCCCAGCAGCACGTAGTGGTCGCCAGGTACGAACCTTGAGCAGAGAATGTAGTCGGTCGGTACTGTGCGCAGACACTGCATGGCATCGCGGTCCCAGAACTTGAAGGATTCCCCGGCTCCCGAGCCAATGGCCAGGGAATCGTTGCTAAAGCACACGGATCGCACCTCGGACTGGTGGCCAAGACGGGTGAGTGACCGCAGCAGTTTCACGCTGGGATCGGCAGCCTTGCGCGTCTTAATGGAAGCTTCCAGGGAGTACAGCACCAGACTGTTGTTGGCCAGACTGACCAGGACACGCAGCTCCTGGTTCTGACCCAAGACCACATCGATGGACTTGATCTTCTGTTTGGCTCGCACGCTCTCTAATCGCTTGATCTCGTCGCTCAGCGACTGCTCTGTGGAGAGTTTGGCACCATCGCCGGATGCGTCCTCCTCGGCGGCCTTCTTCTCCTTCTTCAGGCGCTTGCTGAGCCGCTTTTTCACCTCTTCCTGCGTGCAGATGTAGAAGTTCTCGATCAGGTCGTTGGTGCCGTGGCAGCTTAGCACCCGCTCGCTGGGGTCGGTCACCAGGTTAACGGTGCGTCCCTTGCCTGCCCGCTGGATGGTTCCGCAATTGCTCACGTTGATGGGACTTATCGTGTCCTCGTCGTCTATGGACAAGCCCTCCACGGCCGACTCCAGGGTCTCGGCTATTGCTGCTCCCTCCTGCTTCCTCAGGCGGTACACGTTCATGCCGCTCTCGCCGGCTCCCGCCACCATCAAATCGCCGATAAAGGCCAGAGCCCATACCTCCGTGCGGTTATCCACGATGGTCTTGAAGCAAAACTGCGTCTCCAAATTCCAAAACTTAATCTGTGTGTCCTTCGAGCAGCTCACCACGACGCTCTCCTCCACCAGGCGCTGCAGGAAGTGAGCGTCCGTAATGGCGGCATTGTGGCCGCTTAGTCTCGCCCTGCCCGCCTGCTCCACGACGTCAACGACCAAAAGTTCGGTGTCCAGGCCACCGCTTACCAACCGCATGCCTTGCATATCGTACCGCAGGACGCTTACCGCGTTCTTGTGCAGCGCCAGCGAGCAGATTGGGTCGAAGTAACGTTCCGAACTAATGTCGAAGATCTGAACCATGCCGTCCGCATAGCCCACGGCAATGTGCAGGTGATCCGGCGACACACGCAGGCAGGTGACCTCGAACTTCTCGCGGCGCAGCGTCAGCTTGCGGTCCCCCATTCTACGATTAAGTCATTGATTAATAGGAATTGATTTTTAAAGCACAAGTGCTCAAAACTCACCGCAGGTCCCACACGATTACATTCTCGGCGGCTGGTGCGGCCACATATCGACCCTCCGTCTTGTCGACAACGGCAAAGTTCACATTGGCGCGTCCGGATGAGATGATATTAAAGCTATCTATAGCTCGGTAAGCCAAATATTGTTTAGTAAGGCCCATTTTGCAGCATTTAAATAACAAATCAAACCGAAATAAACAGAGCGCGTTTCACGTGTTTACGTAGTGTGACCGCCCCATTTCAGCAGTGCTACCCACATTTTCGGACACAAAAGTAGCTAAAAACGGCTTAAGGCGCATCACTGAGTGTTAACCAAACTCAAAGCCGCAAACTAGACAAAAAAGGTGACGAAATCGTGTAAAGATTACAATCAAGGGGTAGTGTCATACAAATGTCATAACCTTTTCGAAAAATGTTTATTAAATGTTTTTGTCTTTGCCATTGCAGTGTATTTTAATTTTAGTCAGGGGTTCAGATAAGTCAAATCAAATTAATATTGTAATTAGTAAATAAGCAAAAACAAAAGGTCACTAAATCAAATACCTGCCAACAAATCGATCGGCAAATGGAATGTACATACATATATAGTTTCGCCGATTGTCATCTAATTATTATTGGCTCAAAGATATTGTAACTTTTTTTTTAGTTTAGAAATTTTGGTTTTACTATTATAAAACTCGAAGAACTATATATATATATGTATAGCCGTCATTATTTTAATTGGACTACTATATCATAAAGCTGTCATAGGAACGATTTGTTAATGTATAAAAATATATATATGTATATGTATATGTATGTAAATTTAATAGTTTTTTTTTACGATTCTATAAGGGGTATATTTTGATTATTTTGCTCAGTTATGATCTTGTACATATTTCGCCCTGATTAAGGTGCAAACTGCAATCTTTAGCTTGTCGAAGGTAGCGTTCCTTTTTGTTTTAATTTTTTTTTATGCAAAAAATATTGTTTTTATATTTATTTTTAGTTCCTAGAATTCTTACTTACATTCCACTGAGTTGATTTCTTTGGAAAGTCAGGAAAAAACATTTAACTGCGTTGAATTACATATCTATGTACATACATATGTACATATACATACATACTATGTACCTCTGCCCTCTCTACGAGCAAAGTGTATAGAACTACTAGAGGACCCGGCAAACTTTGTCTCGCCCCAATTTCACGACTTCATTGCACAGCG
>JAEIIJ010014008.1:0-16768 GCA_018904815.1 Drosophila ogumai | reverse complement strand
AAAATGCAACAAAAAAAAATTCGATTTTTTTTTTTCAACTAACCAGAATGGACCCTTAAACCAAAGCAGAACCATTGTTTTATACTATTTAATAAAGCATAAAAGTCTCGACTATTTTTTAATTAATTATTTACAATATTATATTATTTTTATAAGCATTTCGTGCACTAAATTTCAATATATATTGCACCATTCTTTGCTTCCTGTGCAACAACTAAAATGCTGACTTTCGCGCTCTAAGTGCTCCGCAATTTCAGTTTCAATTTTTGTCAATTTTACCATGACCTTTTTTTTTTGTTGTTGCCTGCCCGGGCAATTGTTGTTAGTGCCTGGTATTGGCGCATAAACGCCGTCCCATTAGCCAAGTGAAAAGCAAATAGAAATTGGTGCTAAATTATGCCGGAACTAAGCCGAGCCATATACGATTTCCTTAGTCATGCGAGCGGGGCTTTTACTTCTTCGATTTCGGGTTTCGGTTTTGTTTGGCTTTCGGTATTCGATTTTCGATTTTCGATACTTGCGTCAGCCGAGAGTCGATTGTGTAACAAAGATCAAAGTTAATACGATGCCTGTGCCTTTTTTTATGTTTTTGTTTTGCTTGTTTCAGTTATCTTCAATCGCCAAATACTGGGGGGACAAGGTGAACGCACCATTTGTCGAAAGGTTTTTGATCTGATTGGTCATTAACCCATTGGGTGTTTGAAGCACGTGATTGATTTGGGCTAGAATTATCCAAAAAGAATAATTGGTTAAAGCGGCAATTATAGCGAAATAATAAATTCTTAAGGGGATGTACCAGCATTTTTTATTTGGGAAGTTATTTTTAGAGGTTTTTAATGTCTGGGTATTGTAATGCTTGCAGAAGTTTCTTAAATTGTGAATAAATTCTTAAACGGAATTACCATTTACCTACAAAATGTGAACCCAAAACGGTTTGTAACGAATAAATTTAAAGCTTTAAACTACATTTTGCCACACAATATTTAGTGGGAAAAAATGCCTAGAGCTGTATGGAAAGTGTTAATGGACATTCCTGTCCGTCAGATTTCGCTATTATCCTTTCCTTTCGCTGCTGTCGGAGAGCTTTCCGCACTTTCGTCCACTCAACACTCAACAAAGAGATAAAAAGGAGGCTGGCAATTAAAGCATAAATCCCCTTCCGAGCGCGTCACAATAATGTCAGCATTGTGGCTGAGCTTACCCCTTTTTTGGATAGGCTTATCTCTTGGTCGCGGATCCGTCAGTGGCTGACAATCTGAAAGTTTGCTAATGAAAATATTAAATTTAATGAAATGAATATTTCTGCCTTACGGTCTGGCAGCTTCGGCACGTGAAGTCTCTATAGAAATACCGGGGCCAAAAGAAATGCCAGCGAAAGTGTTGGCCGTTAATATTTCCCCAACGCATTTGGTCGACTGACTGGCGGCCAACTGGCCAGAGCGTCAATCAAACGTTGTCGCAGCTGTCTGCGAATGGCGAGTTCATATTCATTCACTCACTCGCTCACTCGATGGCTGGCTGGCTAGGCGCACTTTCGAAAGCAATTTAGTATTTGTTAATGAAACTTAAATAATGCTCCAAATAAGCAAATGGCAATCAAAAGTTATTATGTGCATATAAAGAGTGCTCTTAACAACTGTCTCTCCGCCATCTGTGCGCAGGGGCTGCGGCTGCACTTTCGAGCGGCCTTTGATTGTGCACACGATCAGCTGTTTCATCACCTGGAATAGTTGAACTTTTACACAAAAAGAAAATAGTTATACTTTGCAGGTTGCTTTTATCTTGATTTTAAAGTGTATATCATAACTTACAAGAATTAAAAAAGTCTTTTAAAGTAAAACAAAAATATATTATACCAAACTTTCATTTAATAAACTGTAAAGAAAAGAAATTCCCCATATAATGTAATTTTAAAATATTATTATTTATAATCGATTTATATCAAAAATATCGTAAATTTTGCTATCGAAATTTTAAGTATCAAAATATATTCCACTTCTAATTGATCATTTCTTTTGCTTAATACAAATAAAAAACTATAAAGTATATATTTATTTTGCTTAAAATGTTTGGTATTATTTGTTCTATATTTATTTATCTGTACAATATGCTCAGATATGTTGGTTATAGCCACAAAATAGCCTCGAGCGGCAGCAAAATATTGTACCGGCGCCCTTCGCCAGAGGTTGCCCTGCCTGCCTGGGCGACTGACAGCTCTCTTTGGAGCAGTTGGCGTCGGTTGTTGTTCAGTCGCCCGTTTATAATGTAACCACAACTCATTTTTTTGTTTTTGTAGCCGTCAGCCATATAATTTTTTGCAGTTTTGCCCATTGGTATAGCATTACCTCTGATACACTATAGTTAAACGGGCGTCGGTCTGTGATAATCATACAGCATTTGATCTAAATAAGAATTTATTCCGAAAATCCATAAAAGTGGGTGTAATGTGTTTGTAAAAGCCAGCTGAAGAGATGCTTATTTTGTGTAATTTGTTAAAAGGTCTCCTTTAATTTACAGAGATTCTAAGATCACTTAAACAAATGCAAGAGTTTTCGGATATAAATATAAATTATAAGGTTTACTCTCCCTAGTGTGAGTGTTACAAAACCTATAAATACTTACACAAGGAAATAATAAAGCTTATGTGACTGCGGTTAAGGTTGTAAATATAATTTTTTCTATTTATTATTTAATCATTTACCATTTGATTGGGGCCAGGGAACTTCCTATTTGCAATTAGACTCTTTTTATTAAGGTCTTGTATTTTATAACTTTGGCAGGAAACTTGAAAAAGTTCCAGGTGTCTTTCTTTGGCCACAATCGCCTTGGGGCCTTTGTTGTGGTTATTGGAAGTCCTCTCACCATCTCCACCAGATCTCTCTGAAGGCTTCGGGCTCTTCCCGTTTTCCGTTTCCCGGGTTATGCGACACAATCCAACGAAAGTGTTGCGGTTAAAAGCCCAACACTCGCCCTTTTGGGAAAAATAGAGGGAAATTGCTGAAAAAAAACGAGTGAAAAATAATGCAGAGAATTACAATTTGAATGCATTGTCTTTGAGGCGGCCCTTCCGTTAAAAGCGACTTTCATGGTGTCTGCCGGGCATAACTAAATTCAAAACCAAAGCCAAAACCATTCGATGCCGCACCGATAATAAATTTCCCTCATTGTTACCTGTGCCCACGGTGGTGTGGTTATTGCTATTGTTGGTTTTATATACACAACATCATCATAATAAATTTCGCCTGATGTACGATGGGGCCGCCGTTGTACTTTAATAAGCAAAGTGCTTGGGCTGGCCGCTTGGCTGGTTAGCCATCCACTTGCCACTTGCCATTAGCCACTGGCCACTAGCCACTACTGGCCATCGTTTGTCCACTTGGCCATGCAACCTGCAACCTGTAGCCGTTGCAGTATGCAACGTGCAACACGAAGTTTGTTGAACCTCAATCGGCAGCCACTGGAGGAGGGTTTTGCTGTAAATAAATTAAAATACCTTCAAGTGTTAGTTACTGGCTATATTTGCACAAATGCAGGTGAAATAATAATGGAGACTCCTGGAAGCTTGATCTTGGTAAAAGTAAATGAAAAGCTTTTTTATATCTGTATTTAACGTGTCGGGAAAATACTTAGAAGAACAAATTACGTGCATTTTTGGATGCACATGTACGTATCGTGCCCACACCTTTTATAAATAAATATAAACAATAAATTAGTAATTAAAAAGGGTTTAGTATAATATTGTTTCTATTTATCAAGAATTATTCTGCAAAAGAAAATCATTAATATTTTATATTAATATGTTTAATTATTTTACATAATGAAACTCAAGTGCTCAGCTCTTCCAGGCACGTCTGTGTACAACTATATTTTAGGTAGATTTTATTTATTAACCTTATGTGTCCCGCTTGCATTGTCTGTGGCTTTCGTGGGTTAATTTACATGCGTCAACAACGCTGCCATCTCTGTCTTGGCTGCTGACTAAGCGCCGCACATTTCCGCCTTCGTACTTGTATTAACTGGCTAAGATACGTGGGGTTGTCACTTGCACGTCGGCCATATCATTAATTAAATGGATATATATATATAAATGTATATACGGATCTTTGTGTGTGCCCCGAAAGGTGTTAATTATCAACTCTGTTGCATGGCTAATAACTGGGCTATACCCACAGACACAGACACATAGCCAGAGTGTAGAGTAGACAATGGCTCTGGGCTCTTCTGGGCCGCCGCCAAGAGAAATCTACGCTTTTTGGCAATGTGTGGGCCATAACCGTAATGGCATCTCATTAGCATTGCATTAACGACACAATCATAATTTTTAATGATGGAAAACGTGCCAGCTTCAGGTCACAAAAAAATAAAAAATAAATTAATAAAAAAAGGGAGAATTACGCGGTTAATAAAGATTGCCTGCAGGCACTAGCTTTCCCGTTGGCCAATGGTAAATGTCATTAAAGAACCTCTGGCCATGTTTTTTTTCCGGTACGCGGAGGCTCTTTACATCACCGTAGTTTTCACTTTCCTCGGCCAAAAGTTCACTGCCTCTTCACTGCTTATTAGCCAAGTCAGCCGCCACTCGCATTTCTTTTCCATTATTACTTTTTTGTTTATAATTTGTAGTTTATTGTTTTGCTTTTTTTCCCCCTCCCTCCCTTGGTATCTTTGTTGTTGTTGTTCACTTGCTGCGTTTGGCATGCAAATTGCCAAGTCCACACAATAACCAGGCTGCAACTGCACCGCAAAAATGTTGAAATATTTTCACTTGCTGGCGTTGCCATTGCCGGCGTTGTTTTTGCCCCCTGAAAATAATAACTTAATTTCTTCTCATGCCCTTGCCAGTGTTTTGCGGGTGTTATTATATTTGTTGCATTTAAACAGAGAGATTTATCAGTAACAAGTTAAGCATGTGCATGGTTAAACCGAGTTGATTGCTTTAGATATATCTAAAAAAAATAATTCCAAAGGGGTTTAAAAAAAGATTCAAGGTACATGATAATATTAATAATATTTTCACTGACTTTTTAAATATTCAAATATTTTCTTTTTTATTTTAAAAATGTATTTACATCTTATTTTAGTCTTCTTACAGTAGTAATCCCTTATTAAATTGAAGTACTCTCTTTAAAATTACTTCAATCACTTGTAAACTTAATAATTTTTAAATAAATTTCATGCTCTTCACTTTTCAAGTGCTCAAAATGGCTTTTAAAAATGTTGCAAAAATTCGTTTGATGATTTACTTGGGAAAGAGTGATACCACTTCGATTTTTTTTTTATTGAAGATGGCTTTCATTTTTTCGCAGTTTTTCTTTGCCATCTGTTGCCGCCGCCGCTGCGGCTTCGTGCTACTTTGAAGCGGTTTATTATGCCTTTGTGCTTTTGTGCATTGTTGCTCATGCGCCCCGTTGCCAGCGCTGATTTGCACTCATTTCATTTCAATTCGTTTCATTTCCCATACGGATAAAACGCAACAGCAACTGCAGCACGAAGAGTGCAAGCAGCAAGCTGCAACTGCTGCAGTTGCAACATTAAAATACGTGTTTAGAATCGGGTCTATAAATAAGCAGAGAGTCAGCGAGGGAACCCAACACATAAATAGCATTGACTGGTTGCTAGAAAATGTCAGAACCCGAGCTAATCAACGTCCAGGCATCGCAATAGCATTTGTATTCGCATTCGCATTCGTTGCTGGTAATCATTATTAATAGCCGGGCAATTACAACACCCGGCGATAGATGCTCCCAAGGCTACAATCGATAAAGCTGCAGACAACAAATAAATGGCAATAACTCCAATCAGTAGACAGAAAAAAATTAAGAAGAGAATATTATACTGAAAATACGATAGAAATTGAAAGTAGAGAAAATTGTGTAAATAATATTAAAAGCTGAAAACAGTAAAGAGTTATTAGGATATTTTCAATGATTTTTTGCCTTAAAAGGGTATGTTTTCATATAAATAAATCAAGAGAAAATCAAACAAAATCTTTTAATATTAAAAACATATAATTCCAGTTGTACAAATATTAAAAACATGGAATTGACAATGAAATCTTATAACAATCAAGTATTATGTCTTCTAAAAACACATGCAAATATCTTATAAATATTTAGCATTATCAAAAACCTTTAATATACACAATTCAAATCAGTTGCTGTGTAAAAACCGATATTGCATATTGGCTAGTCAAACCAGCTAAGCAAACAACAAATAACGATTGGTCGAAACAAAGGCTTATAAAATAAAATATGCGACTACTGTAATAAATAAATGCGGCAGGCGGGCAGCTCCAAAGTCAGTCGCCAGCTCAATTAATTCGCTTGCTCGCAAATACATTGTGCTGTGTTTAGCATGGCAGAAATTAATGTTGAAATTAGACAGACAAATATTTGCCACTGCAAATCACGACTCGCGGGTGATCATGCAAACGAACTGCTAAAACAAATTGCGAAAATGCATTTCAAATTGAATATACACTCGAAAACTGCTAGTCGCACTCCCCATAAACTTGTATATATATATTTTGGTTTGGTTTTTTTTTTTCTGTTTTTATTTTTTGTGGCCAAAGACTCCACTTGAGTGAGCACTGAAGCGGCATGTTAAAAGGTCATTGTCTGCCAATCGAACGGCAGCAGCAGCCACCGCAAACCCGAGCGCAATATCTGATTATTAAACACAATCGAAACCAACAGAAAAAAAAGGCAGTCAAAAAACAATAATGGAAACGGAGACTTGGCCGGCCAACAGCTGGGGCGGACTCGCCACGGTCTCTTGTGGCTTTAAAGTTTGAATAAAATTTATAATTAATATTTTTTTTTTTGGCCCGGCCCCTGCTTGGCCAATTCTTTTTTGGAAAGGTTCTTTTGCTTTTGGGGCTTCCCTGAAAAAGGCAGCTGTCTCATGGACAGCCTTCGGTTTTAATTCGCTTTAGATGTTGGCAAGATTTTAATAGCTGGTAATTATGAAAAAGTACAGCTGCCGTCCCCGGCTTTAACTGCATTTAGTCACAGTTTAGTCAGCGCTAGCGAAGGCGATGGCAGCTTTATGTCTCATTCGCGGTTTCAGTCAGTCAGCTCCAAGGCCTTGGGAAATCTCTCGCCAAACAATGGCACATTAAAGACTTCAAACCAACTGCAGGGGAAAGAAACATAAAAATACATTACAACGAAAAAAAAAAAAAAAAAACCAAAGCCAAAACCGAGGCGTTGCCGGCAAATTCCTGAAAGCGGTTTATAACAGTTGTCTGCTCAGAGCCGACTTGAATCTCGAGTGGCTTCAAGCCGGGTTATATCTGTCTTATCAACGTCCCGCCCTCCCTGGAATATCTTTCTCTTTCTATTTGTGTAATGCCATTTTCTCTTTGCTTTTGAGATTCATTAACAGATCGGAATTTCACTTTCACACATTTTAGCCTCATTGATGAGATTGATTTTTTTTTTATATTTTTTTTTTTTTGTTTAGGAATTAAAAGTTCTTTAAAAGAAGTTACGGGTAAATTAACTAAAAGATAACAATTGTATTTATTACATGGAAGTTCATAGAATTTATTTTGGTTAGAGATTTTTTTAGCCCACCTTTTAGTTTTAATTCTGGTTCATCGAATAATAAATTGAATTGGTTATAAAATTTATTTTATTATCATATTTATCTTTATATATAAATTATATATGGATATCTGGAAGTAAAAGTATTTAAACACTCTTAAAGCTTAACCACTGTTAACCTTTCATTCCTTTTCAAATTAAATTGATGTTAATGCTTCAAAAACACATATTTAATTGACTTGAATTGCTTGATTTTTATCGAGAAACCTAAACCACTTATCGCTTAATCACCTTGTGTAAACTTAAAGCCAATTAAGCCAATTTAGGGTATTAAAAATTGATTTAATGTCCAACTAATTTAACTGCTAAAAGGAATTTAACTTTCACACCTCAAAAACTTGTATCGAATTTTCGTAAACCAATTTGATATTAAACCTACAGGCAGGTAAAGTCGTACCCATTAATTTGGCCTGTAACTACTCAATTTGTTTGATGTTTTTGCATTTTTTTTTTTGCGGCTTTGCAAAAGGAATCAAAAAAACTCCTTGAGGCTTACATTGCTGTTGACGTCAAAATTGTTTGGTCGATACACGGGGAGTCGTACGGAAAATCATTCCTCTTTGACTTTGAGTGACATTTTCCGCTGTGCGAAAAGTGAAAAGTTGTTATTAATATTTGCACGATGAAAACTCTGTTTCAAAGTGTCAGTTGTAGTTGACCGGTTGATGGTGACGGATACACCTGCTGCCGCCCGGTTATAAGTATTCCGAACTGACTATAAATACAATAATTATTATTATTATTTTTTTTGCATGCAAATTTATTTTAAAATTTGTATAGGTATTTTTTTTGTCCATCATTTGTTTTGTCTTACCTTCACATTTACGTCGACATGTTGCTTGTTCATATAATTAATTAGTTATATATTTTTTTCTGCGACTGTAATTAAATAAGCTTTGATTGCCGGAAGCCGTTGGCAGGTGTCTGAGGCAAAGGTTTTTTATTTTTTATTTTTTATTTTTGCAATTTGTGGCTAATGGTTTATCGCCGCTCACTAGACTAATAATGCCTTGAGACTTCGGTGTGTTGGTTACGAAAAGGCGTCCGACTTTTCCCATAATTAAATTAAACCGTATTGCCATTAATAATTGTCAACAGGGAGACAGCACACTCGTAGCTTCCTCGGCCCATTTATGTCGATCGAAATGTCAGAGCCATAAATTGATCACAAACATAATAATCCATGCGACAGTCGGCGGGGCATGTACTATGAAAATTAACCATCAGGCCATTTATGAAACACAAAATAAATGCCAAAGAAGCCGTATATGATTCAATTGAATTCGCATTGAATTCGAATTGAATTGGGTCTCGAAACGAATGAGGCTACCGCCAAATGTGGACAGTCCACCCTAGACATAACATACACACACGAGCCGCGCCGTCAATCCCACAAAATTATGTAAATTTCGTTTGAGAAAAACGTATACAAACATCCATGAAAATCGATCCGAGGCCTATCAAAGCGGCAAATTGAAAATCTCTCAGACAGTTAAATTGATTATACTTCGCATAAACATATGCGGTTAACATAAATATTTAGTTTGTCGTCTGGCTCGTCTGGCTTTTCTGCTGCCACTTGTCATTTTGACCAAATTTGGCAACAACTTGCTCGATCGACGGTTGTTTCTCTGTTTTTGTATCTCGTATTCGGTGCACTTAAGGTGCCTCAAACATTTGCTCGTAATCAAATAATTGCCTTAATAAATTTGCTTAAAACTCGCCTTAAGTGCCAGCGATTTGCACTCGAGTCCTGACTAAAAATAAATCATCTACGTGGGCCTCACCTGTCGCGTGTTTGCTGTCACTTTGAAGGCGTCCACTATATATATTTTTATATATTATATGTAGGCTGATCGGATCGGTGGGAGGCGACTATAAATGTGGTCACCATTGAGAGGATTTATTTGGGAGGTGGCTCTAATATATTCTACATATACACTAAAGTTCAAAATAATTTCATTTGTCAAGAATGAACTCTCAAATGAACTTGTTTCAAAAAGACTTCTCAGATTGTTAAACCTGAGGAAACTGCTCCATTATCCACTTTATATAATGACTAAATTTGGCTAAAAGATGGTAAATTATGCAATTATTTCCATAACACATTTTCACAGAGCCATAATATGTGAGAAATTATCTTTAACCTAAGATAAAGATACTTTTCAAGCGAAGGACAGATATATCTAGAAACTATACTTCTTTAATAAAACTAAAGTGATTAATTACATCTTAATTCCGATTAATTGACCATTAGATCATCAACAAAACTCAGTTTATATTCGGTGTCTGGCTGGATCTAATGTCTTTTTCATCAGCAACACTTGGTAACTTTTTTTTTTCTGTACGGTTAGCTTGTCTAATGATCTCCACGGATAGCTCTATCATTTTTCACAGTGACAGACTCGAAACTGGCATTTTAGAGCTGGCCATAAAGCCCACTCAATATCGACCATCTTTGGCGACGTCTCACGCATCTTTTCGTGCCAATTGCCAACGGTTCAAACGATGACTGTTTTGCCCCTTTTTTCAGCTACGGGTTTTGGTAGGCAAATCCAGTTAAGAGCCGTAAAGCCATTTTGATTATTTTCACATTGGCAATGCTGTCTTTTTTTTCGGTGCCCTGGCTTGGCCGCTGCTTTCCTGGTCAAAACACTCTCGGACGGACAATACACAATGGCGGACAATGAAAAATCAGTTTTAATGGCTCGAAGACCATAAAGGCGTCATGGCTCATAATTCATTTGGGGGGCGAACTTTGGATTTGGATTTTTGGCTGTTGAACCATCCGAGATTGCGCTATCTCCTACCGGCTTGTCACTCTCTCCCATTTCTCCCCCTTCCTTATGTTTCATTTTTTGCTGTCTGCTGGCCATATCTCCAGGGGTTCCGACCATGCCATTTTCCACTATCGCCGGTTTATCGGCAATTTGATTTGGCTCACTCGCCAGCCGTCAATCGGCCCTGAATCGTAATTGTCATGGTTTCGAGCTTGGAAGTGCCAAATCCAACTGGAACTCAACTACAATTGGCTGCAGTTCATCCTGCACAGAAAAAAAAGATTTTCTTCGTTATTTGTTATTATAAAAGTTGTTTAATATTTTTTAAAGATTTTAATAATAAATATGTATATGTATTTTCTAAACGTTTTATTTAGAAAGTAAAAAGGAAATAGTTTTTTAGCAGATTTTTAGTGAGTCTTGGGAAAATAAGCAGCTCTTAATTAAACCATTAAAAGTTGTATTATATAATTAATTATTAATAACGAAAGGTTAGTTTAAATTTGAATTATTTTATTTTGTGCTAATAATCCTCATATTAAATCTTGCTCCATATATATTCCCACTGTGTACTTGTCAGCTTTTCCTTACCCCGCCCGTTTTTCCTCAATCTTGTCATTGCCCCATGGCTGGATCGTAAAATTTTCTAAGCTCATTATTTGCTCATATTTTTACTATTGGCCAGCAGGGCTATTGTTGCAGCTGAAGAAAACGAAATATATAGTAAGAAAAAAATATGTTTAACGCTGTTTCTGTTGCTCTCTGATGACAAAGTGAAAGTTTTTTTTTGTCTTTGTGCCGGCAAAACGTAACAACTAAACAAAGCTGCGGGCCATATAGTTTTATATATATAGTTTAGGTCTATATATATATAAGTTCGCCAGGTATGCCAGTGCTTGTTGTGGCTGCGCTTGTTTCGGGATGTCAAAGATCACACACAGAGAGAGGCCCCGGGAAAAAGAAGACACACTCTGGGGTCCCTTCACGTCACGCCACGCCACACCACGTCTCTGTTGTCTATGTCCATGTCTCTTGGTCGGCGTTGACAGCTCTTTTTTCTGCGGTTACGTACGAGTATGCGATAAAAATTTGTCACATCTTGTTAAGGCCCCCGACGACACTACACTGAGTGTAGTTTTATTACTCGGTTTTCACACCCTTAAAAATGGTCAGGGAATGCGACTCATGTTGCCCCCCAGGGACCGAAACAATTCGCATGGTGTGTGGATCACGCTTTCGCTTAAAGTATGGCTAAGTTGGGTCAACTACAATTTTAAGAACCAATAGGGTCTGCTATATAGACCATAGATTATTATTATTATCAATCAAATTACCTTCAAAAAGCTTGCCACACTTTCATTTAGCTAGCAGTCAGCGTGCCTGGCGAGGCCTTCTTTGGATCTGTGTCACGTTGCGTATGAGTAATCATCCCGCGAAATCTTATCGAATGTCAGCCCGAGTGAAATGCAAACAATTATCAAATGGCCAGGCCAAAAGAAAACATTTAGGCAGGCAAGCATTCAGGCATTCGGTTATCTATCAACCAACAACTCCCGATAAGCCATTTAAAGCCAAAAGGCAATTCAGCAATGCGCTTTTAAATTGCGTCGCCATTTTTGGCCTATCGACTAAACGTATTTTGCATATATTATAAAGAGTGGCACACACACAGGTGGGCGCAGCTCCGAAGGAAAAAATAAAATAAAAACCCAGAGCTGGTTCGGCGAGGTGCTGACAAACTGCACATAATAAATATAATATGTATTTTTCGTATAAAATAAATCAGAGCTCTACGAAAGTGAAACGTTTACCGGATGTTGGGAGATTGACAAACTGAATGAACGGAGGAGAGCTGTGCTCCAAACTATCGATTGCTGCTGGGGTGGCTGACTGGATGGCTATCCCTCTCGATACCTCCACACTCCAACGCTATATCTGTATATATCTTTATATATCTGTGTGTCTCTGGTTGGATGCATTGACAGATTGCCGTGTGTAATCGCACAATCGTGCAGTCATTGGCACATTAAAGGCAAAAAAATATAAAAACTCGGCGACGGCGGCTAGAGAAACCGTCTATTTCTGATGTTGCCTTTTGTAAAAGTGCATTGAACAGCGAAATTAATGCAAGTCAAGTAATGCGGAAAAGGGCGTGTACGCTATTTGGAACGCTTATTTATACAGTGAACAAAATTTAAATAATACGATTTCTGGTTTCTATTTGTAACTTGACTTTATTTCAGCGGAAGTTTCTAATTAAAATAAGAATTAGTAATTCGGGTGTTAAGTTTTACTAAAAGTCCACAAAATATTCGCCTACCAAATTTCTGTTACTTGTTTTTCATCTCTTTTTTGTTTTACCTGCAATGGGTCTGTTGAGTTCCACTTAGTAGCAAACGAGAATGTTAATTCTTGGAAGCCTATTATTGATAAAAAATAACATAGATATATATTATTTAAATAAATATTTGACTTGAGAGAGAGTCATTAACCATTGTAACATACATAATACTACGTTGTTTCTGAATAACATGAAGCCTGGGTTTCTACTTAAAGATAAAAAATAAACACGTCAAAAAACTGGACAATAAACCAATATTTTTCTATTCAATGTGAGCTTTTCTTTTTTTTCTGTGCCGTAAAACAAACACACATCAAAATCGATACGCAAACAAGTGGCCAGAACTGAAATCAAAGACGCTGCTGCCATTAAACAAAGGAAAACTTAAAATAATAAAAGAAAAACGGCAAGTCGTGCAAATTGTGTACAAATTGGTAAACTTCCGGTTGGTCAACTCCAGTTATCGCGTGACCAGCCAGGGGATCACATTCAGATCCGCGTCGCCCCAAAATTATATGGCCATGCTAATTAACAGAACGAGCGGACAAAAGTGTGAAAATTGTGTGAAAGTTCCGGACGGATGGGAAGGGGTAAGGCCAAAGCTGTCTATATAGACCTGTATGGCCTGCAAACAATGGAATATTGACAAAACTAAAAGCGAAAATGCAACAACAGCTATTGTTCGTCGGTTCGTTCGTTCGCTCGCATTCAGGAAGGCGGGCCATGCGCCGGAAAATCGATTAGAAATCGCTGGCAAATGACAGCAACAGCACTAGGAGAGGTGTGCCCGCTGGCTGAAGACCGACACTGGAAGTGGCAGTGTCAGAAAGCCAGTTGGCGGCGGCTATTACCGCGAGGAGTCCCCCAAAGGATAACACATATCCGTAGCGACAGGCGCCCGCGGGAGCAGACGTTTATGAACGTTTATCGCTACCATCATCATCGTGATCATCATCAGGCGAAAGTTTCGGGGTAAACTATAATATATAGATGAGAGGAGAGTTCCGGCGAAATGGGCTTGTGCCAAAGGTGCAATTAAAATTTAAAGTAGTTAATTAATTTAATGCAAAGTGCCGGCTAACGGTTGCTTTTTCGGTCTACAAAGCACAAGCGGCGCCAATCAACTAACTAACCCCATGCACAGTGGGGCATATAGCCCCATTTTCCGCTAATTTAATTATTTACTTGTTAAGGAAACGACCAACTATAAAGTGGTTTAATCTTCCTTGAAAAAAACTATTACAATCTAAAGACAACAATGTAGATGTATTTGCTATTTTTAACAATTGGCGAAATTTAAAGTAAATAACTAAAAAAATGTTTTAAAATACATTTTCAAAAATATAAGTCTGTTACTTTGAGCAACTTTAACTTGGCTTAATACTACTGTGGCAGTCTTTAGATGTGTTAACCAAGTTGTTATTAATTTTGGCCAGTTTTGCTCTGTGACTTGCGCATAATTTATGTGTTTTAATTAATTTTTGCTTTTTCTTACAAATTGCATAATATCTTATGGTTGATTGCCGCGTTTGACTGGACATTATAAATAGTTATGCCGTTCAGTAAACTAAATGCTGGATATTGGGCGGTATATAACTTTTTTTTTTCCAGTTTTGGTGCAAGTAAACCAATCAAGTTTTGTATATTACGTAAAATGCATTAAACCAGACTATGTAATCAGTTCTGTGTTATCTTTTGTGTTATCGTTGCCATGTAAACACGACAGAAACGCATTAAACAAAGAAAATTTTATTCTAATATATCCGCTGAGTTTATTGTTTCGACCTTCCATTAACAACAATAAACATTAGGCAGCTAAAATGTAATTTACACAAATTTACCTAAGCTTAACTTGGATAAAATTAACAAATAATTGACACAATTACAACAAAAAGCCATACAAGTAGGGAAAAATAATAATACAAATAAAAAACCGCTGTAAACACAAAAGAAAAAAATTAAGAAAAACAAGAGAAAAGGCAAACACTTGAAGAGGAAATTTGACAGGCGACGATTTACATTGCAACACATGTTGTAAATGTGCCCCTTGTTGTTATTGTTGTTGCAACTCCTTTACAACTCGAGTGTAATTTTTTTTTGGGAGCCTTTGTGAAGCTCCCAAGTACAACAACAGCCGAAAAATTGTTAATTTAATTACAACACTTGCGTTCCGTTGACTGCTGCGACGATTACCAAAGCCGCCAAGCACCAAACACATTAGACAATTATTTCTATTGCCACATATGAAGGAAAATGTGTTGCAAACCCAACACAGTCCGGCAATTTGCCGCTGTTCCGAACCTATTTTAATTTTTTAGCGCCACATTATTTGCTTGTTGTAAAAATTAAGTAAAGTGGCTGAGGGAAATACATTTAATTAAGAGGGAATAACATTTCTGTAAGCTATAAGCTTACGTCATATATTGTTTATTATTTCTGAAAATTGCAAATAATTATGGCAAAGAAATAAAACAAAAAAGTCTTGGGAAAGCATAAAAATACCATAAATGTGTATATAATGTTTACAAAAATAAGGAAATGCTGTAATATAGTTCAACAATCTTTTATACATAAAATATACAAGATTTTTCCATTCAAAAAACAATTTTACCTTCTAGAAAAATGTACAAATTTTGTATTTGTTTTAATTGTGTTAATTTTATTTTTGTTGCCATTTTAATCATTTTTAATTCCGCGCACAGCTGTGCAAATAGACAAAAAACACAAAAAAAGCAAACTAATGACGGCTAATGGTAAATGGCTTAGACCGGGTGGGTTTAATTTCTGTATTTGTGTAGTTTTTTGGCGTGGCCCAAGTCGGCTTGGCCGATGCTTAGATCTGAGACAAGAGGCTGTGGCACACAATTGTCTCCAGATGCATCTAACTGGCTGTCAGGGCGGGAAAACGCACAATGGCCCGGGAGACCTCCGGAGACCCTGTGTTGCGTCAGAGGCAGCAACTGGCGGCGGCGGCGGTGGCCAAACCCAAACGCCAACATGTGATGTGGCTTGGCTTTGGCGCTGCATTGAAATTGAATGGGAATTGGAATTGAAAATATAAATTGGCGTAGTCAGAGTGTGCCGGGCGGGCGGACGGGCGTTCAGTCTGGCGATGACTGTTGGAAAAGCGGCACTGCGACTGTAAGTCATGCCCGGGGTGAGGTAATTAATAAGCGCTCCCAATCCGTAATAAACCGTTGAGTCCCGTCAGTTTCGCCTCGCCAGCCAGCGTTTTACATGCATAATTATACGAGTTTCGGGTCCGAGCAACTGGCCCATCCATCCCCATACCCACCACAAGTGCACACAAATTCGACTGTTATGCAAACCCATCACTAATTGCAACGAAAATAACCAACGGCTCTTGCACTTCAAAAATAGCTTAGGTGCTGCTTGCATGGTAAACTTTAATTAAATCCATCGAACAAACAACCATAGAAATAGAAATTTCTTCACGCCAAATAACAACCAAAAATAATAAGAAAACGTACATCAAATGAGTTAGGGTAGCGAAACTTTGTATACCCAGCTTGGAAAAAATAATAAATCATATAAAAATAATAGTTATTATAAGTTGATCTCATAATATCAGCTTGAAGACTATCATTCCTTTCAGTGTGTAAAATTGCCATCATAAAAATCAGCTTTTCGGAGTCTAGAGTCTTTGATTTTTTATGGATTTGTTTTTCTTCAACTTTATGATCGCTGCTTTATGATCAAATTCTTGAACACATGTTTCATTGGCAATAGAAAAATTTAGCCGGATATTTCGTAAATATTTTCTTAGCTATTTTTGCTAGTCTAACACAATAAATGTAAGCTTTTTAGCTACCAATTAGCTCGGGATTAGGGAACCTAAATGCAAAACAAGGCGGCAAGATCAAACCGAGTGCAGTGAAGCACTTAGCTGAGGCTTAGAAATTCTACAAAAATATTACGTATACGTAACAGAAAGAAGGAAATACCATTCAAAGAAAAGGAAAATGACGAATAAAAATCGATCAAACAAACAAAACAAAATGCCAACCACTCGAAACCCC
>JAEIIJ010014006.1:0-52425 GCA_018904815.1 Drosophila ogumai | reverse complement strand
TCAAAAAAACAAAACCACATCCTACATCTTTCAAGGCTATATTAAAACCACCTTCAATCTGATAAATTAATGTCAAGTTCTTTGATTTATATTACGCATTTTTTCTGTGTAGCTCTCTGCTGGCCAGGATTGATTGATTGCCTTTACCTCAGGCGGCGCTTCGGCTGCAACTTCATGATCTGGTTGGTGGTTTGTCGCATTTTCTACTGTCTGACTATGCACAGAATGATGTGGCGTGGGCGTGGCAGTGGAGACTGAGTCTGAGGCTGAGGAGGCGTGTTCTGGCAGATGGGCAATGTGCAGCTCATTGCTATTCACATCTGTGGATGCCGAGTCTTCGGCATTGGCAGTGGCAGTGGCATTGTAGGACTGAGGTGGAGGTGGGGGAGTAGGACTGGTGGGTGGCAGTGGCTGTGGCTGTGGTGGGTGGCATGCATCGTCATGATGCCACTCAGTGGCATATTCATTAGCTGTTGCATTCCCATTGTGCTGTTGCTCCTGCTCCCTCTCCCTCTCCCGTTCCCGCTCCTGTTGCTGCTGGCGCTCCAGCTCCTCCTGCCGCTGCTCCTTCTCCAGATTCTCATAGTAATCTGCCCAAGGATCGCGGAACTGGCGCACATGCAACAGCTGGTGGTGCAGACGCTGCTGCTGGTAGTACTCAAGCTCGTGCTGCTGCTGCTGGCGTTGCTCATCCGCCGCGTATTCGCTTTGCGAGTGCATTAGGTTCAAGCATAGCCACTGACACGATGTTAGATATATAGATAGATATATATATATATATACAGGCACGATAAATGCAATTCGGCATGTGGCAGTAGTCATGGCAATATATATTTTTTGTTTAATATACAGAATGCGCAACATAGTAGGAGAGCAAGAGTTGGAGAATAAGAATGAAAATCAAAAGTAAATCAATTTTAAAACAAATCAAAAGAAACCAAAAACGGCACAAACAAAAAGATAAAAAATAAAGGAAGAGGGGGAAGTACACTCAGAAAAAAGGACTATGATGATAACTACAATATATATTTATGATTAAAAAATATTGATATAAATTTTACAACTTTTTGATCGGTATTTAAATTTAAAAGAGGCCTTCTCTTCATAATGAATTTAGAATATTAAAGATTGCTGACTTTATTTTCTTCTTTAGATATTTTTTAAGGGCTATATTAAATTTATAAAATTTCTTACAAAAACAAACTAATTTTTAGACTGTTTATTAACAAAATCCGTAGCTTTGCTGTCAAGAATAAAAATTTACTAATACTTCTACTTTAAAGTAAGATTCCTTTTTCACTTTTATTTTTTTCTGGGTGTACAAGAGATGCTAGTGTGTGTGCATGTGTGTGTGTGTGCGTTGGTGTTATGGGGATACAATATATCTAATGATTCCGTTGAACATTATTCTGGCATCATCCCCCATTTTAAAGCCCACAAAGCCGTCGAATCATCTCCATTCTACGGGATGGCATGAACCGAAACATTTTCCTGGCTCTGGGCCAAAAATTGATGCAAATTAGAAAAACAGAAAGAAAGTGAAACACCAACACTGAGACAAAACGAAACGTAACACACAGCACACACACATAGCACACACAGTTGGACAAATATTACAAAAAAATACAAAAGAAAAATAAATTAAAAAAGAGACCCAATTATCCGTCTGTCCGTCTAAAAGAGGTTACTCTGGGGCGTGGCTGCTAATCGGGGAAAAATCAACAGAAAATTGCAAAGCGAAAAAAAAAATAAATAAAAAAATGGAAAAAGAAAAAGAAAACGAAATAAGAAACTAAGAAAATAATGAAGAATAGACATTTAGAGTGAAGTGAAACGATAACGAGGTCAGCTATTGGCAAGAAATAGCAAACAGATCGAATCTGCGTTTATTTTTCGCTTGCCTTATTATTTACTCGGTTGGATAGATGGATAAATAAATAAATATTTGCGTTATAATTAAGATATTTACAGGGGGTGCTCTGGGGTGTCTACAGATCTGGTGCTAGATGGTTTTTGGGCGATCTGCAAAGATCTGCTTACCTCTGGAGAAGACCCGCGGGCTATCGCCTCCTCTGGGTCGCTAGTTACTGTTACTGTTCCTGGCTTTAGCTGGGGGCGTTTATCGTTTAGCATTTAGCAATTGAAGGGTTAAGAAACGTAGGCAAAGGTAGCAAAAAACAAGGGGTTAAACAATAGAGTTCTCGGGTTAGCAAAGGGGGAAAAAACAGGGCAACATTTTTCAGTTTTGGGGCAGCAAGTCCGATAAAGATAAAAGATCCTGGGTTTAGATATAGTCAGCAGTTCACTCACCATATCGGTGGACAGGGACTGGATCACATTATCACAGAAAATGTTCCACCACAGCTGGATCAAGTCCTGGGCATGGGCATATTCCGACGAGACGCTGGCGGTCTTTGTCTCCGAATTGAACTGAATCAGCCAGGGCTTCAGTTTGCCGGCGAAATGCAAAATCTTTATCTTATCTCTGTACCTGTAAATTGATATAATGGATTATATACTAACCAGAGATATGAAGTAGTTAAGATATACTCACTGTTTGAAGGCGGGCAGATAGCAGTAGGAGGCATAGGCCGTAACATTGTAAACGAATGGCAAATGCTTCTTGATGTCCGCCGTCGCCCAGTCGGCAAAGTACTGATTCAGCAGACCCTGGTCGCCACCATCAAAGCTGCCATTCTTAACGGCAAACTCTGTGATCTGGCCAAAGGTCTCCACGCTGGGCTTGAACACAAACACGCCGGAGTTGAAGCAATCCGGCCAGCTGACATCCGGGGCAGCCGACAGTTCCTCGCGCTCAAACAGCTCATCGCAGTTTTGCAAAACCTTCAAGAGGATATTGAAATATATATTCTGCTTTATTTCTGTTTTACTTTAAATATAACTTACCAGTGTATCCGCATCCAGGAAGACGCACTTCTCAAACTGCACTAAACGCCAGCAGTGCAGCTTTGTGAAGGTCACGCCCAGCTCGGGGCGGGCCAGGAGAGCCAGATTGGCAGCATCCTGTGAGTCCAAGACATTCACCTCCTGGACCACATTGTAGACCTCCTTAAGGCGGTCGCGCATCGACTGCGAGACAGTGGGCGTGACCAGAACAGCCAGCTGGTGGGCGGTGTTGGCCCTCTTCAGTGAGTGGGCCAGGACCAAGGCACCCAGCGAGTACGTGTCATTTGTCGTCAGCGTCACCCAAGCGAACTCTAATTTACGGGAAGAGAAGTGCAAATCAAGGGTTAAATTGCATATCAAAGTAATCTGTGCAGATACAATTGCAGTGGCTACAGCAGCTGTAGATACATTTTATTGGTTACATTCGCATTGCACGTTTCACTGCAACAGCAGCAGCTGGCAAAGAGAATTCGTTTTGGTATTTATTAGTTTCGGATTCAGCAAAAAAATAGATGGATTATAAATAAACAAGCGCCGGTTCGGGTGGCCCCAGCAGGGAATAGAATGCAGTGCACTCAGAGAAATAATCAATAAACTGATAAATTCATCTATCAAAAGAGATTCATTTTAAATAAAAAAAGTCTTATACTATTTAAAGTTTATTTATTTGTATTTGTTTTATTATTATTAAAAAAGATTCTTTGAGTCATCCCAACTTCTAATAATAAAACTTAAATAAAATTCCCATGTTTAAAAATAAACTTTGAATTTTCGGAACTTTGAATTTTCAGAAATTACTGTACCTTTAAATATAATATTTAATGTATGTAAAAGTAACCAATAAATAATGGGAATACCAAAATTCAAGGTACTATATTATTTTTAAAACATTTTAGCATAGTTTTTCGGAGTTTTCTAAATTAATTCAAATTCTCAATGATTTCCTTGGCTTCCGTATATATTTTTAAGAAATCTAGACATATTTCTGACTTTAAAAACTAATTAAATTTGCCACATTTATTTTAATATGACATTGATTTGTTTCAGGGAAAAGAATAATTCTTTTAAGTATTTTTTCCTTTTTAAAATTTCCCTCAATTATTATTCTCTGTGTGACACACATGTTCAAGTGCGGTCTGTGCAGATCTCCAACTGCGTCAGCACCCACATGCATTCCAATTTCATTTGCTTTGTTAGAGCACAAAAAAAAACGAGAATATTGCAAAAATAGCGGAAAAAATCATAAAAGATTGGCAAAAATCGAGCAGAGCAGAGCAGAGTCGAGCATATTTCAGGCTCGTCCGAACGGGCAATTAGAATTTTGCGTAGTTGGCATTTAGTTTGGGGCGAAAGCTATGTAGATAATTAATTATTCATGGCGGTAGCTTATCCTATATAGTACAGTTATATGGGGCGATTATGAGCTCTTTTTTCCGAGCAGATTTTTCACACGAATTAGTTTGGGAATATACATAATTTATAAACTGTAACGGATTTTATACAACTGGAGTCTGGTAACTGGTGGTGTCTCTGGTTCCCCTGCTTCTTAGTATTAAATTCATTAAAATTAATGGATTAATATCCATGCAGTATTGTTGATATTGTTGAAAATTAAAAGATCATTAGAGTTAAGATAGAGTCAACATACAATTATTTTATTTCCAATTTTGATTATTCACAGGTCAATTGAATTTTGAACAATATTAATTTTAATATTATTATTATGGGTATTAATGCTACGATTTTCGGAGAAAATAGTTGAATAATATATACAGGTTCGTGTATAGGTGTATATATTCTTTGTACAATGTTGTTTTTTTTTTTGTTTTTTCGTAACGCTAACTTTAGTTTAGATTAGAGATTAGAGTAGATTAGATAAGAGTGTCGGTTTACATGGTGTTTGGGGGTTTTAGAGAAGCGAACTGAAAAGGAACTGTGAAAGCGCAGGATACAACACAAGTAGATGGATAACAACAACTACCTTCTCGCTGATGCGGATACAGATACAGGATGTGTGGATGCGGATACGGATATCCTTGGGATATCTGCGACACAGTGAGCTAGCCAGCGGCATTCGAATGTATTCGCCATAGCCTTAGCTGAGCCTGATCTGAAGCTGATCTTGGCCTGATCTTGCTTTGGTCTGAGTTTCGGTATGATATCAATATCTTTATCCTCCGCCGGATATGTACAAGTGTGGTGTGTGTGTGTGTCTGGGTGTTGTGTTCAGTGTGTTGTGTGTGTTTTTTTGTTCTTAGTGCGAGTGAAAGATACATCGCAGATGCTTTCTTTTCAACTCTGTCTGTGTGTGCGTGTGAAATGAATCGCTGGGCCTAAAATAAAAATGAAATCATTTACTTTCGGCCAAAAAGAATGGATTTTATTAACTTTCTGACTTACCGGATGTGTGCAAAAAAATGACAACAAAAATAATTCACAAAACAATCAAAAAACTTAAATGTGGCGGAAAAAACGATAAAGAAACTGAGTTTCAGTAGACGTCATAAATAAATTTGGTGATTTAAACAAAATAAAATAAACAACACTCGGTCTAAATATAAAATCTCGCAACAACTGTTGAAATTGTCAAAAACGAATGCGTTGCGACGCGACAGTTTCCTTAAAAATATATATATCAGTAAACTTAGGAATAAGTAAATGAGCAATTTATGTGACAGCTGATTGTGGGAAAATCCCCCCCTCAGAAGTATTACCTCTTTTTTGTCAGTGTTCAAAGACAGGAGAGCTCTTTTAAAAAAGAATAAATTAGACAAAATGCGTAGCGTGTTATTTATAGTACTTTTCAACAGTGCAGAAGCAATGGAGATAAAAAAAAAGTTTTAAGCAAAGACAAGAAAATATTACAATTGTAAAATTAATTTGTATGTCTAAAAAATATTAAACTATTAAACTATTAGAAATATTCCCCTAAAAATATTTTAATTAAAAAGCGTTTTGTTTTACAATAAAGAACTCTTCTAAAAATCACTTAAATTTGTATTAAATCTTTTAGATAATATTTGTTTGCAGTACCTTAAGAGAGCAAGGAAACGTAAGCTTCTCTCTAAAGTAAAGCTTTCTTTCTCTCGACCTCTTACTCTCTGTGACACCTCTCTTTTTGGGGGAGAGTTTGCGCCTTGGCTTTCACCCTATCTGCGTACGTGCTTAGCACAATAAAGCTGATAAAGCGCCCGGCCAAAGGCGAACGCGCAAAAAAGGTCGTGGGTTAAGCTTTCGGGGTCTGGGTCAAGTGATTGAGTAAATACCCATTGGAGCGCAATGAGGCCCGGATCAGATTATTGGACCCAGACACCGCGCCCTGAATGGGGTCACCAATTAGATGAATGGACAACAGCCGAGACCTTGAGGGAGATGCCTCGTACCGCGCCCATGTCATCCCGGAAACCCGTTTATCATGGTCTCCGATTAAATGAAGCAGAGCGCCAATTTGCAGCCGGCGCATAAAGCAGAAGGTACAGTCGAACCTAACTAAATTGGACTACTTAACATTTGAGAAATAAATTAGTAGAAAGGTTTAAAGATACAAATCTAAATAAAAAAAAATTATATCAAAAGGATTTTACATAAATTGTTTTAATTTGTATGAGCTATCGAAGTTGCACTGTATTTATAGGGAATACATCATGCATAATGCATATACGGGGAGGAAATCGGGGAACTGCTTCGTGGCGACACCAACGCACAAATTGGCGAGTGCAAGGCGAGCGGAACAAGTTCTGCGGGAAATCTCTTTCCCTACCGCCTGCCTGTGTGTATCTTGTGGATTCTTGACTCGCGACTCTCGAGTCTTGTATCCGAAAGAGCAGTCCCCTAAAAATAGCACCGCCAATGTGAAGTGAAATGAAATGAGATTGTTTTTGCTGCTGGTAGGCGATGCGATGCATTGGCTTTGGGTACAGGCACCACCGCAGCAATTTTAGAAATTGAATCACCACGGATGACAGCCATGGAGCTGGGAGCTGAGAGTGCCCAGAAAATACTGGAAATCCCTGCGGGCTAAAAAATTCAAGGCAGCTGTTGCCTTGGGCTGATGATTAATGCGGGCATAAATCCGTGCAGATTTAATGGGTTTTCTAGCCAGGGACACAAAGAGAAAATAAGATCTCCCACACAGTAAAAACTTGGAAACATATATTTTTGAACGATGAGCGATCTTTCATTTCTAGAAGCAATTTTATTTCATTATTATGTTTTTTTGCCTTTAATTTAATTTGAATAAGTTATAGCATTGCAAGCAAGGCCTTGGTCGTTGAAGTGCGTCAGCAAATGGTTATTAATGATAACGTGAATGCAATTTCCTTAAAAAAGTGTGAGATCATATATAATTTCTTATAAATTAATGCTTATTTTAGGCACATGACTAAATATTTTAGTTGTAGCCCCATTAAGTTATAAGGACAGATGAAGTTATAGATCCATAAATGTATACACATTGGATAATCAAATTTACTTCATGTTTATGCCTAAAATTAAAAAAAAAAATGTAATAACCTTGTTTTTAGTGCATAATGTTCCGTACAGGATTTAAGATTACGCCACCATTATTAATTTTAATTGTTACAAAGATACAAATTATGACAAATAGGAAAGAAATGAAATTTCTTGTCAAAACTAAAATTTTAAAAACTATATAAGATAAATAAAGTGATAGTTAACATTAATATCGATCTTTTTAGATAGATTTGAGATAAATTTTTAGTAAGAAATCGAAAACTTGAAGCCCAAAAACCTATAATATTAAAAATCTCTTTTCAGAGAAATAATGTGATATTAAACAATATTTTTTTTTATCTGGCCACTTAAGAATGTTAATTGTATTTCATTTGAAAACATTTTTAGTGGGCGACAACGACGGCGACACAAGGAATGTTCTCGGGCGTGGAAAACTTTTTCGAAAAGTGGTATTTTCGAACAGACAAACGTTGTTAGCGCCTGTCGCCGGCCATAATTCCACCCGGCGCGTACATATAGACGGATGTTATAAATAGAAATACATCTATAAATTATTATATGGCTGCCTGGCTGGCAAATGGGACGTATAGTATTCAGGGGCTGCTTCAAACATGATCGGATCGACGTCAGGACGTCAGCAAACGCGTGTGAAAATGCCAAGGCGAAGTGCATCCCACTAATCTAAATCTGAATGGGATGCAGATACGGAAATCGCACTGATAAGGCTACATGATTATATATTAATTGATAAGGCTAATGGCGCTAAGGTTTGATTACTACTAGGTCACCGAAAGAAAGCGCTAAATCAATATAATAAAATCACGCGAATGTCACAACAAAGCGCAGCGCCAACATAACGGTGGGGAGAGAGAGAGAGCTCTCTCCTAGTGCTCCCTTTTAAATTCTCTCTTTGAAGGTTATGTGTGTGAGCTTCTGCTGCTTCGCTCGTTATCAGTATTTTTCTGTCGTGCACATACTTTTCATAAACAAACAAATATGCCAATGCAATGCCTGGACTCGTGCTGAAAATGTATTTCGAACTACATTTAAATGGTGCTAGGCATGGGCAGGGGGAGGGTCGGTGGGTTGTGCGGGGAGAGCAGGCGCTGGTGAAGGTCAGTAAAGGTCGTCTTCGTCGTCGCTAAACACTCGCGCTCTATGCTCGATTTTATAAATACAGTATATAGAATAGTAGGACTAGTGCTTATCGCTATGATTTTGATTGGGAATCGCAGACGAGGAGGAACTCCTTCCCGAAGCGAGTGTTATGAAATGTGAGAGGGGCAGGGGTGGTTTTTTTGGGAGGATTATTAAAGCTTTTAACTTGGGGCAGGCTCTTTTTTTCGGTTGCAGCCTGCAGCCTTTAGCCATGCATACGCACACACACACACGCTCGAACGCACGCACACTCTTTTCTGCGTTTGCTTTGCGCTTTTCTTTTATCATTTCTTTTTTTTTTATTGCGAATTGCAGTTGCAGTGCTCCTCCCAACTTACTGCTCATTTTGTTAGGGGTTTTCTTGGGGTCTTTTCTTGGATAATTTTTCGATTTAAGCACTCGCGTGGGTGGTGGGCGTGCCCGCTGAGCTTTTCACACTGGATTCGAGTACGAGAACGAAGGAACGAGGCGTTTGCGATGCGCCAGACACGAGCGATGACGAGAATCTGAGGCGGCTGTTCGCTAGCCGTGGGCATAAATGCCTAAATGCCACCGCTGAGCCACCGGCAGCGCAGTCGCCGTCACAGCTTCCCCACTTCTGGTTTAGGTGTATGCGAGCGTGCGTGTGTGTGTATACATCATGTTTGTGAGTAGGAAGGCGCCAAAGGAATTGTATTTTGCATTCCGCTTGCTTGGATTTCATTTTTTCTGCTTCTTCCCTAGCCGGCTATTGCTGGACCGGCTATAAACGTTACGCCCGAGAGGGAGAGGCAGCGTGAGGAACAGAAAAAGAGAAAGAGAAATTGAGATTGAGAGCTTTAAGCGAGCACCGGTATGAAAGGTGCGAAAGTCAATGCAAAAAGTGGAGGAAGATTGACATTTGTGAGAGTAATTTGCTCAGAAGAGAATAAACGAAGAGAGCAACAGGGTTGTCAATCGCAATATACACAGCTTTTAAAATTTTATAAGCTAAATCTGTTTCTTTAAAGAATTTGAGTAATATTAAGTATAAGTATTACTTACTCACCATTTGATTAATAAAATAAATATTTTAAATTCTTCTTTAAATATTACACAGAAATTAATGACCGGAAATAAAAAACTACTGCCTACTTTTGAGAGTATGTTATCGTTCACAAAAAAAAAATGCACTTGCAGTTGTTCCTGCTTAGTGTAGCACGCTTTTAGGCATTTCTTATGACACTAATGTCGATAAAGTCTTAATGTCACCATAAAAGTTAAATTAGGTTCTGTGTTAGTTTAGTTTGCTTAAAGAAAAAACTGTATTATTAAATAAAAATTTTTTAAAATATAAAAAACACAATCCCATTAAAAACTTCAGTTTTTATTGTCATTCGTTATAAATAAACGTGATTGTTGCAGACTTACGAGTTCTATATTACTTATTTACATAAAAAAGTACCTAAGCGGTGGTGGCATTTGAGCAAAACATTGCATCTTTCGATTTGTTAGTTCGTTTTTGGTGCTTTTTGGTAAAATATTCATGGCAATTCTCTAGGCAGACGGTTGTACTAAGGCATTAAATAGTGTATAATAAATAGCTGGCCCCTAAAACTAACTAAACTAAGCTAACTACAATGCTATGCGTGGGCAGTATCACAGTGCAGAGGCTCATTCTCTGGCTTTCGATTGTTAATGGCATTTCTGGGCGAGATCACAAACGGCTTGCGCTGTTGGGCATTTCTGAGGCGTCTTTGGGCACGTTTCCGGCGACATCTTATCACGCAAAAGAGCAGAACTGCAATAAATAAACAATATTTTTGATTAAAAATAAACCAGATCATTAAAAATTATATATTATATATAAATAATAAAAATATTTAATCACCTAAGAGCACAACGAAAACAACGCCAAAGCAGCCGGCGGCCAAGAGCCAGAAACTTCGCGTTTCGGCCAACTCGACGCTCGTCTGGCAACTGGCGAACGTCGCCGAGTGGGTCGTCTGATTGTAGGGCAGTGGACATTCACGGATGTCGAGCGGTTCTGAAAATGGAATTGCAAGTTGGTCATATGCCAAAATTAGCAGCTGCTGCATCCCTCTTCCATGTCTCTTCCAACCATCCAAAAAAACTTACCCATACAAACGGGCACGTACTCCGGGCTGGCGCCGAGCATCGTGAGATGTTGTGTGACCTGCTGGCATCCGCACTGACTGAGCTGTGTCTTGGTCAAATCGATGACCCGGAGATGGCACAGGTTGGCCAGGCTGTCGATCTTGAAGTCCTGCAAGGGGTTCATTGAGGCATTGAGTTGCCAGAGTTCTGGGGATAAAATAATATGTATTAAGACCTCTTAATTATTAAATATTTTCAAAGTTCTGCTTACTTGGCATTATGCCAAAATCGGGCAACTCCTTGAGCTCACATTTGGCTATATTGAGGTACTCCAGTGGCGCCCTTATGGGCTTCTCTAGGGCATGTAGATCCAGGGACACCAGCTCGTTGCTATCAATATAGAGATTTCTCAGTCTTGGCAGCGAGAAGAGCTCCAGGGGTATGGTAGTCAGTCCATTATTCGACAGATCTATTTCCTGCAAGGTCCGGCAATTAAGATTATTTAAGATGAAAATTAATTAAAAGTCATAGTGGCTGATTAATTAGATGTCGTGTCGTTACCTGGAGCGAGGTGAGTGGCTCAAAGGTTCCCGGTTCCACCGATAAGATCATGTTCTCATAGAGCATCAGAAACTTGATGTCTGTGTACTTCTGAAACGAGTCACTTTTCAGCTTCTTGATGCGATTGTACGATAGATCCAGAACCTGCACAAAATGACAGTGAATTGCAAGATTATTAAGTGATAGAGTTGTGAGTGAAGCTACAGAGCATCTCAGTGTTATCAAAGGAAATATCACACGGAAATTGCATGCTTTTATATTGACTAGGCAGTATTTTCTGTGGGAATACCCAGATATATATATAGCGGAATTTATAGTCTCTAAGCAACTTCTTTATTCTTTAATTAAAACCAATTGAGGCCAACTATGGCAGGGGGTACTGTAAGCTAAGTCTGATGCTGAATTAAGTTACAGATCACCCGCTATGGCTGACCCCACCGATCATTACTCACCTCCACCGAGGTCTTGAGATTCTGGGGCACCTCCTTGAGGTCCAGATTATAGCATCGTATTCGCAGCAGCCTCTCAATCCTTGCATACTTGCACTTGCGTTCCTCCGGCGGGAGAAAGGCATCGGCTAGCAGGATCTGTAGGCAGACAATGATAGCCGGCAGCTGCCAATGCAGTTCCATGCTCTGTTGGAAATAAAATACAAGGATATATTGTACATATAGTAAGAGATTTGTAGGGGAATTTCGGCGCCAACTTGTTTATTTTCTCGACTGCAACTAGAATAATAAACTAGGGTATATAATAGTGGGAGCATGGGGCGCGTCAAAGCGTTTATTTTCGAATTAGCGATTTACAAGATCAATGCCGATCATAGCTGGGGGTCTGGGTCTGGTTTGTTGTAGGGGTTCCAAAACTGAAAGCATCCAATCAAGCGAATCTCCCGCACCTTGCAAAACCGAATTAGAGGCGATGCCATTCAAGCCATGGCTGCGTATGAGTGATGCTCATGGCTCGCATTACGTATACGTAATGTACAATCAGTGTCAAATGCAACAAAAGATGATTCCGCATAGCGGCGGCGGAAATAGTTGCAAATGGTAATAATGGTAATAATAGAGACTAGCCCTGGAAATAACTGAGTCACTGGGAAACCGCTAGCTAAAAAGATTCATCCATTTTGGGTGTGCAAAGTCAGTTTTCTTGTATCTTATCGTGGTCTTTATGTATATAGTATGTACGCCTTTTAATTCAACATCAAACAGCCAGCGAAGGGTAGCAATAAATCAAGGGAAATACATTCCATTAGAATGCTTTTATGGCTCTTTTCAATGTGTCAGAATCGCCGCAATTTGCCAAAAAGAAAAATAGGGGAAAAAGTCGAAAAACAATAATCGATTATGGCCCAGAAATAGCCCTGCCATGAAATGATTTATACAGGAATATAGTAAGTATATATATCTTGACATGATCTTGGTCGGAAAAGGCACATTTGGTAACATTCTAAAATTGAAATGAAAATGGAAATGGCCAGAAACCCATTGTTAATATCTCTGTCACGCCCCATTGAAGGGCAATTAGAAAATTGCACGTTTCCAGCAACATTTTTCGCTGCCTTTGCGTGATATATATTTTTTGTTGTAGTTTTTGTTAGCTTTGTGAAAATTGAAACCCAACCTCATGAGCAATTTCTTGAGTATTGTGATTTTTTTTTTTTGCATTTGTGACATTCGGGTTAATTGCTGTCGCAGCTGAAAGCATTGTTTCGGGAAATCAAGTGTCACCAGTCAGCAAACGGTCTCTCAGTGTTTACCCAAACCTTAAACGGCTGCCAGAAGGAATGATGAACGACGGTATCCATTCATATTGGCAAATCGGTTAGAGCCCGTCCAAGTGGCGGAATAAAGACGCATTAAGCCCACCGATAAGATCTCTTTCTTGGCCAATTACAAAGGCAACGCAACGGGGGAAGGCACGGTAATCAATTATAAAGTTAGTAACAATACCTTGGGTCATATTTGCTCTCTCTGCAAACAATGATTCATGATCTGATTTTAGCTGCCATTTCATTTATTAATTTTTTTTGTGGGGGTATTTTCCCCTAAAGTGTCTTGGCCTTTGACCAAAAACTGTTGCGCTCCACTTGAAAGGCATAATGCTGAGCTAATACCTAGGAACATGCTTTCGCCACCCAGTGCTTTCCACCTTCGACAGTCGTACGAATCAGCGAAAAAAAAAACAAGAACAACACAAGCAAAGTCAGAAAATATATCAAACAAAAAAATATTGAAGCTATTTCCACACTCTTTTTGGGTCTGACAGCGACCGCAACAATGGCTATAAATATATTTTCATATATTTAAATTAAAATTAAGCAGAAGCGTAGCCATCATACCTTATGGAATTTCTATGTCTTCCGCTCAAGGGGGCTCAAAATTCAACGAAAAATTGGCCATAAAAAGGGCTAATGCCGAAATATAAAAGAGATCTCTTCTCCCCTCTTCAGAATGGAAAAATCAGCTTTAGCTTTAGAGGTGGCATCGCCTGGGTATGGGTCAGAATTTATGCTTTCCACTTTGGCCGCATTTGTTCCAATATTTATTTATATATTAGGCTCAATCAAGCGGCTGTTGCCGCAGACAAACAATGGAACATGCATGCGGAATGGGGTGGCAGAAATGGGTTACGGATTGGAATGGTCGCCTACTCGCCTACCTCCCACCTCGCCGGGATGCAAGAGATCCATGGGATCCATACGGAGACGCCTGCCTGCCTGCCTGCTCCGATATGATAAATATGACGACGAGGGATTATTTATCTGCTCGCGGGGCCAAGCGATTATGGGGATAACCGAACGCAACAAGAATATCGACAAAGCCGCCCGTAAAAAATGGCCAAGAAGAAAAAAATCTCGAAATTAGTATCAAATATTTTAATAACATTCTAAACATTTGTGAATGGATTTATGTGCTCTTGTGATAGTTCCTGTCACACATTGTGGGCGTCGGCACACTCGTATATATGCATATTATCGGGTAGAGTATATCTTTCGGCGAGGGCGACACCCCCTGCTCTACCTCCCCCACCTCAACAGGTGTGTGATCCATGGGCCTCCAAGATTTATTCACATTTCTCTCGAGCACGTTTAAGATTTATCTGTTTTGACTTTTCTGTGATGATGAAACATGGCCTGTGACAACTTTTACTATCACTTTTGTGTCGTCAAAAGATCTTGGTTACCCTTGTGTTTTTTTTTTTTTTGATTAATCAGAACTCCCCTTGAGTAATATTTTGTTATCCAGAACACGTCAAGTGCTACTCTCTTATCAGCTTTGTTCTAATTTCCGCCGTAAAGTTCTTTTCAAACTATTTTATAAAGAAAAAAATTAAATTGAAACGGCACTAACAGTCACAAAAAGTAAGGCAAAAAAAACATTGTTCATTTATTTCAATTAAACACAATCAAGAAAGCATTCAGCTCCCCCGAGAGGGAATGAATGATTCAAGGGGAAAAAAACAAAAGAATTCAAACCAATCGAATCGGTGGAGCCCTAAGCTACAGTTACAGAGTTGTGAGTAACTGCCATTTAATATCGGAGGAATGGCCTGGAAAAATATACTTTATTTTATTTAAAACTTGGAATAACTCTTGGATAAATAAGGGAAACTTCTTTGTAGACTCTCCTACAGAGTTTTTCCCTCTTTCTTGTTCTGTCACAATCTCTGTAAAGATTAGCCTTTCTCTTGATAAGCAGGTGTTCTGTATAAAAGTTAATAACTATATAAACACAGTCATTCTTTTTACTTGAGATTTTTTGTGTATATACAGTACGGGGAGTACTAGGTACTGCCTTCGTTTAAAACTCTTATTCCCTCTACAAGATATGCCTGCCTGTTGTATATACATAAAGCCTCCAATTGTCGTTAATTGAAATCAATTTAGGTTTGGACTCTATCGCATTATGCTGCAGGGGTGTGTAGAGTGAGAAAGAGTATATTTTGGATCCAGACACTTACAGAGACTGGGGCACATTTCAATGCTAAGTTTTCTGATTAGAAAATTTAATATAGCCAACCAGCTGGTTGTGCAATCTACTTAGAACGTACTCGTACTATTATGTGGGGTTCCATTGATGATAACCCGCCAGACCCCGAAAAACAACTACTCATAGGGTAAAGGAGAGAGAAACAGAGGAACTAGAGAGGAAATTTAGAGTAAAAACAGACTTACCGCTTAGGTATTCCCAAAGGTCTTCAGGTATAATCCCATTTATAGTTTGAGTGGATAATCCTTGAGCAAGGACAGGATCATTATAGCACTAGAGAGACTTCACTTCACTGAGGACTTTATTTAGACTTATATATTTTCTAAATTATTTTGTTATTTTGAATTTGTATATTTTTTAGAAACACTTTTAATTAAATTTAAGGAAATATTTCCTTTATTTTAAATATATTTTTTTTTAATTATTTACGTATTTTCTTTATTTTAAATATATTTTTTTGTAATTTCTCAAGTATTCTTGAAGCCAAAATAATATATTATTTTTGTAATCACTCCCAAGTAATAGTTATTTACGCCGGATAAGAGATATAGCAAGCGTTACGGAGCGTGCACGTTAGCCGGAACCGTTCAATTCAACCGCAGACATGGAATTGAAACGAACGCCGAGATCGGTTCAGTGTTGTTTTTTTTTGTACGCCTTTCGGACTCCGACGATCGCCGCCGAGCACTGCTCGCCCCGAAAAACTCTGATAAAGCACACACACACTACAGATGGGTCTGCTGCAGCGGGAAAACTCGGTGGAAATTCGGGAGAGTCCACGGTAGAGAGCTCTCTCTCAATCTTCCTCTCTCTCTGCCGCCTCGTTGCTCCGTGATAAGCGCAATGGAAACTGATATATCTGGAAATTGAGTTGTTTGCGGGATTTTTGGACAGCTCGAGTGTGGATATTTCTGATTTAGCTGGCCACTCATCCAATTAGCAAACAAACGATAATCGAAATCGATCTCCTAATAAAATCACCACGAAAAACAAGTGTAAATGCGTATGGAGGAATGTTGTGTCAAGCCAAAGTGATGAATGATACTTTGATACCGAGAACAGATACCTTAACCCAGGCCATAAATGTGGGCCGAGACATCTTAATTCCCAGTTCCTTATCAGTAGCACCTTCCCCGGGACAAGCCAAGATCTCTCATGTCTGGGCAGACTTCCACAGGCGTCTTGTTACTGACCAATCATAAACCCATAAATCCCCCGAGTGACGAGACCGCTAATTGTTACCTGGCGCAGGGTGGAACTTCAGGTAGAACTCCAGGTAGGAATATTAATACTATATATACCAAATCGATATTAAATTCTGTTAAAGATATTGGATCACAAGGAATGGGAAATAGACTTATTTAATTAATTTTTTCTAGTTGATAATATCAGTAAAAGTGAATTTTTCAATATTTAAAATTTTAATTTAGAGAATTTTACGATGTTTTCGATATGATATTAAGCAATATATTTTTAATATTTCTACCGATATATACTCGATGATCCTCTTAATATACATCGATATCAATATTTCAACCAGAAATTAATTTTTTTTCGATATATTAAAGCTTATTAAATTTTCTATATATTTTTTGTCGATATTACCATATTTTTGTTATCTAATTTTCAAACTCCACCTAATAATACACACCACAACACTTTGCTTTTCATAGTATTTATTATACAGTTTTTGTTCACAACATGAAAAAGAATTGGTAGAAAAATATGACATCATGGTTAAAGGTTTTTAATATCTATATTTATAAACCCATATTCCATTAGTTTCCTTAGGTTTCTTTACTTTTAGTCTTCGCTTTGCAATGTTCTCTTTTTCTTTGTTTTTTTTTTAACATACAAGTTGAGTTTAGAAGTGAAAATATGGAAAATCAAAAGCTCGAAATAAGTGTTTTTTCAGTTGGTTAATCGAAAAAGAAATAAAATTACAAATTAGGTTAAGGGAAAAATAAATAATTCTCTCGGAGGTTCGATATTCTCTCCACTTCTCATCGTTGATTATGTAAAATGTGTGTTGTATTTTTACAAAATCTTGAGCAATAAATTTAAATCGTCCTTTGCTACTAACATTCTTCAGTTAGTTATAATTTTCTCTAGTTTTTTACATTTTTTTTTTACAATTTTTCATAAAATGTTTTTCGTTTGTTTTTTAAATATTTTCTTTGTGATTTTTTCGTTTTTTTTTTAATTCGTTTTCGTTGGTTTTTTAGTGTTTTTTTTTTGTTTGGTGATAATATGGTTTATATGTTTTCCGTTCTGTGTTGATTTGTTGATTAAATAAAAAATATTTCTAGCATTCATTTTGGTTTTCCATGAAAAATCAATGAAGCTTCTTTCTTGAGGTATCCTCCTCCTCCATGCTTTGAATAAGTTGAACTCGGTTAACTTAGTCGATAATACGGCGCTTCCTTGGCCAAAACAAATCACATTCTGCGGGAGGAAGCCACTCCAACTCATGGCTCCTCCTTCTGCAGGCTCTGCAGCTTCTCGCTGATGTTCGTACTCTGGTAGAAGAGCCGAACCACATGGGTGCCCTCGCCCTTGGTGGCCAGTATCTCCACCTGGAATGTCTCAGAGCAGCGCGTGTCGATGAACGTTTGCAGCTGAGTGGTATCGCACTTGGCCATGGTGGCCGCCTCCAGCTCGCAGTGCTTGCTAAAACGCTCCGGCTTGGCTAGCTCCTCGGGCAGCTGGCGGAACTGCTGGGTCACCGCATTGTTGCCAAAATCTATGAAGTGCACCTCGCACTTGTTGTCTTCCAGAACCTTGAGTATCTTGGCGCGATAGAAGACCTCGTCTTGGGGAAACTGGGCCACGCACAGGGCTCCCTCCTTGAGGTCACTGAAAACAGGCCAGTCCTGCTCTGCGTCCAGCAGTTTATCTGTCATCTTCTCCAGCTCTGGCACCTCGCTCTCCATTTGCACGTAGAATGAGGTGGGGCTGTCGTACTGCACCACAAAGCAATTGTGCAGCTCCGCTTCCAGCGGCTTCTGCACTCCGGCCACTGTGCTGGCCAGCTCCTGGGCAAAGTCCTTGTAGTTGATGCAGAGCTTAGCCAACACAGGCTTCGATTCATCCTCCTTCGGCTGAGTGGTTATCTGGTAAACCTCGCCAAAGTGCTGTTCCAGCAGGGCAGCAAAGGCCTTTTCCAGCTGCTCATCGGGCACATTGTCGGGAAGTTCACTAAGCCGGCATAGCAGGGCCTGCGGGGCTATCTGCTCGATTCCCTGGGGTAACTTCCAAATCTCCGGCACGGTTATGGTGTTGCCATAGTCCAGCAAGAAGGCCTCAAAGCCCTTGGGGTCCTCCAAAACCGACTTGATGCTGCAGCGATAAAAGCAGGCATCCTCCTGGGAGTAGCAAACACCATGAGAGTCCTTTGGCGGAGCCTCAAATACCTTTAGTTGGTCCTTCGACAGGGACCTTAGGGTCTTGACAATCACATCTAGTTCAGGGGAATTGTGCTTCAGCTGGACATAGAAGCCTTTGGGTGAGCTGCCGTGGGAAATAATGCAGTCTGAGTTCTCGTTACGCTTCTGGATGATGGTCAGCTCTGTCTTTAAAACCTTCTGCAGCTGCTCGTAAATGTTTAGACCCTTCTTGTCGTTGGTGGTCAGTCTCACTAAAGGAGGGCTAGCTGACTTGTCTAGAAACTCCACCACAACATCCCCATTGCAGCAGTCCAGCAAAGCTTGTATATTCACCAGGGTGAGATTTTTGTGCTTCTCAAAATCATCGCAGGATTCCATGCGGCAGATCTCAGCTATGGCTGGAATGGTCTTGAACTCCTCGGGCATATCGTAGAGCTTGTCCACCACCGAGGGGTTGCCATAGTCTATGAATACCACGCGATACTTGTCATTGTCCAGCACCTCCACAATGCGAACCCTGTAGAACTCCAGGTCTTCATCAAACTGAGCCACCAGCAGCTCATCCACCTTACCCTTCTCCTTCTTTGCCTGCAATGTACCATCGTTTAGCTTCTCTATAATAATCTCCATCAAGGGTTCCTTTTCTGTAAACTGCAGATACATCTCTGAGGGACTCTCCACGTGGGTAATGACAGCTTTGGTTTTCACCGAGGAACCTTCGTTTAGGGATTCCTTGCTGGCAGCCTTGGGCTCCTTTCTAGGACACAGCGGCAGCAGGCGCTCATTGATGTTCTCGCCATCCAGCAAAAGTTGTATTACAACCTGATCCTCTCCAGGTTTTACCAGCTGCGTGGTGAATATCAGCTCACCCTCGCCTGTCAACTCGGCAAATTTGGCCTCCGCATCCGGCGACCAGGATGTGTATTCCTCCGGCAGCTGCAGCGAGCACTTCTTGGACAGACTAGGCAAACTGGCAATCTCTTCGGAGAGCAGCAGACACTTGGATGTGGTGGACTTGTTGCCATAGTCAATGAAGAGCACCTCATACTTTCCGTCCGGCAATTGCTTCAGAAGCTTGGCCCGATACCAAAGCTCATCATCCTCGAAGAGGGCCGCCACAATGGCACCCTTTTCGAATTTCTCCAGCGGCTTTGGGTTCTCCTCATCCCTCAAGAACATCTCAATCAGCTCCAGAGCCTTGGAGTCCCGCTCCAATTGGATGTAAAAGTCGCAAATGCCATTCACATGTGAGATGTAGCAAGTGGTGCCACTGGGCACGTACTCCAGCGGCTTGGCAAAGCCATCGTTGATCAATTTCTTGGCCACATCCTCGCCATCGATGAACAGATTCACATAGCTCACCGTCTGGTGATCGCCCTGGGTGAGGTACTCGTAGCTCAAGGTCTTTGTGTAGGATTCATTGAAGATGCCATTTGCTGCATCCACCCAGTCGGCAGTGCTCTTGGGCCTGATGGGCAGGGCGCAGGGCAGGCTGAAGGGTTCGATGTGCGACCACATGCTCTCCTTGACATCCGATGTGTCCGACACGCAGTCCGTGTTGCCAAAGTCCACAAATTGCAGGACCATCAATTCAGCGTCAATGATCTTGGCGCGATACCAGTTCTTATCCACGGAGTACAAGGAGATGCAATCGGCGCCATTCACCACATTCCTGAGTTGAGGCAGCGAGGGCGAGACAATTTGTAGGTTCTCCTGCAGGCGATACACCTCCGGCAGTCGGTCAATGGGATGGACAAAGAAGTGGGTGGGATTGACACAGTGACTGAGTACAGCCTTTTCCATGTCCTTGTAGGGATCCTCCTGGGGAGGAGTAAGCTTTGGGGGTTCTTGAACAGTCTTCGGCTCGGGCTCAGGCTCAGGCTCTGGCTCAGGCTTAGGTTCTGGTTGTGGTATTGCCTTGACTTCTGGTTCTTTGATAGCCACAGGAACTGGAGTGGGTGGCTTGGGCTCCACTGGCACTGGAGAGGGAACCTTGGCAGGAACTGGCGAAGGAGAAGGAGCTTGCTTCGATTTCTTTGGTTCACGTGGCTCCCTTTCATTCTGTGGCTTCTTCTTGGGCGAACTTGACTTGCTGCCACGTCCCTTTTCCTCCTCATCATCCAAAGTCAAGTCCACCATTTCAATGTACTCGTAAATGCGAGACTTTCCCTTATCCAATTGCTTGCGCATGTAATCCAGATCCCTGCCGGGTATAAGCTTCTCCTTCTTCAGCACATCCACCACACTCTCCTCGTTCTTCATGATGGCATCGGCAATGAGATGATTGCGACGCATCTCAATAGCCTTGATAGTGACCACATTACTCTCCAAGAGCTCAGCGAGACGTTTCTGCAGCTTATCAGCATCGTTGGGCCTTCCAATGGGTAAGTTCACCTCGATGGCAAAGCCACTACTATTCTCGTAGAACTTATCGTCCAAGGCCCGTATATCCTCACGCTTTACCACCTCCGTGTTGCCATAATCAATGTAAAACACCTCGGTGCGTGCTGCCGTTGAGTCTCGGCCAGAGATTCGGGCGCGGTACCAATTTTTATCGAAACTGCAAGCGGCACAAATCTGACCTGCTTCATATTTCTTGAGGGGGATACCTGGAGGAAGGGGAAAAAATAGAAGTTATAATTTAAAATTTGACTAAGTTATTTCTCACCCTGAGACTCGTAGAACTCGAACATGTCATCCAGTAGATTGTTAATTTTACCCTCTGTGGCCACATTTTGGACGCAAATGCGGTAGGGCTTCGAGGTGAACACCACCAGAGCCTGGAAGGAGCTCAATACCACGGGATGGGGACAAATGAATGCCTTGCGATCTTCCTTGAAGAGCGGCATTACAGGGCGAAGATAAATTCTAAGAAATTTAAATAAAATTGAATTTTTTTAGTAGGGATACGATTGGCTGAGAAATTACTGCAATTTGACATATATCGGGTAATTAGCGACTGAAAATTATATATAATATCGATAAAATTCGATATATTTCCCTAAAATCCTTATATAAAATCATGTCTAATTTATACTTACATATTATTATCGCAGACATTTTTGATATTAAAAGCAAATGATTTTCCCTCGTAGAACTCCTTGAAGCGTCTGGCCAAATCCGGATTCGATTTGACGAACTTTGCATCATCATAAGAGGCCATAATGTTTACATTATTGCAGTAGTCCAACTGAACCTTGAAGCTGGTCATGTCCCGAATGAAACTGAACCTGCCCCTGACCTGTTGGCCTGCCAGAAGACTCACACGAACCTCTGCAAAGTGAAGATAAAATATATAAATATATGTATACAATATAAAATATAAAATAATATTCCTACCTGGAGCCACCTCAGTGAGTAACTCCGCCTTGATCAGGGTTTTCTGCAGCGAGGCTCCGTTAACAAACAGACTTATCGTGTAGGTACATCCACTTTGGCTGGTCCTCTCCATATACAGAAATTCGCACTCCACCTTGGCATTGACCGGCACATACTTCTCCATGCGATCCACAATGTACAGGGGATCATAGTTGGTCAGCACGCTGTCGAAGGTGCAGCGTTGGGCCAGGCACGGTGGCTCTGCAAAGCGCTGCTCCAGCGGCCAAACATCCTCCGAGGTGACAGTGATCACACTGCCAGTGTCCACACAAAAGACACGATACTTGCGTATCATGTGATTACAGGCAATGACTGTGGCACGCAGAATGGCGTTATCCTTGCGCTGGCGCACCACCACCGTGGAGCCGACCTTCAGCTGAAGGGGCTGATGCTGCTTCTGGCGGTAGAACTGTCGCATCTCACGCAAAGCACCATCGTACTTGGCAGAAAGACTCTTGGGCACAACGTAGAACTGGAAGGGTGAGACCCACCAGGACAGATTGGCCGCCTCCTTGCTGGGAGTTTTGATTTCGTGCTGCACATATGCCTTGTCCAGGGGCACATACTTCTCTGGTCGGGATTCGGTGGAGGAGGAGGCAGTATCACTCTCCACACCGCTGGAACGCTTCAAGTTGCTGACAGCATTGCCGTCCAAGGTGGACTTTTGTCGCTGCGGGTTTTGAGCAAAACCCTGGGGTGCATTTTGCGAGCGTTGGTTCTTCTGCTGGCCATCGGGAGTCTTGCGCGGCGACTCGTTCTGGCTAAAGCGACTGGAAAAGGAAAGGTTGATTGTTTCTATATTTTATTCATATTTTTAATTATAAAACTCACGTATTTTTGTTCGCCTCTGGCTTTCCATTCTGCAACCTGGGCGACTGAGTCTGCAGGCGTCCCTTCTGCTGGCGATTGCCCTTGCGCGGTGAGCTCATGCCACTGGTGTAGCTGCCGGTGCTCTGGGTATCGAAGCTGGAATCCAAATGGCGATCAAATCTCTCTGCTGGCGGTTGCTGCTGCTGCTGCTGGCGCCTGCTATCCTTCGATCCTGCCGATGTGGAGCTGCGCTTGTCCCAGTCATTCGAGTTCTTGGTGATGCTTCCTTTCCCAGAGTCAAGAGCACGCTCCTGTTGTGGCTTCTGCTGCTGCTGCTTCTCCTTCGCAGGCACGCGCTCCTCCAACTCCACAATGCTGGTGGAATTCAAAACATGGCTCTTGTCCAGCTCCGAGGAGAGAAATGAGTCTGTGGGCGTGGTATTAAAGTGTCCCTTCTCCAGCGAAAGGTACTTCTCGAAGGGCATCGATAGCTTGTACAACTTCTTCATCACATTAATGTTCTTGGCCAACAGATTCACCACGTGCAGGCCATCGGGTTCGATGCGGAAAACGCGCATATTGAAAGTGCGACGCTGGATGTTCGAGTCTTCGGCCAGCATCTCAAATGTGTCGGTAATCTTGTCCTTGCCCAAATCACTGTTCTCGAAACCCTTCAGGCAGCACTTGACCGCCTGGCGTGGCATTTCGAGATGCTTCTCGGCTATGTGGGCAATGCAGTGACGCTTCACGGAATGCTCATAGCCAAAGTCCACGTGGCGCACAATCACAGTGTCTTCCACGCGCAGGATCTCGGCACGATACCACTCCCGTTCGCAGCGCACCATGCAGGGTGCACCCAGCACCAACTGGTCGGGCACCTTCTGGTTGGTATTGTAATAGGAGAACATTTCATCCATTAGCTTGCCAAACTTGGCCACATTGGCTATCTTTTGTACATAAAAGTTGCTCGGCGAATCAATGAAACGGATCTCCACTTCATCATCGTTTTGCAAATGCTCCGCCTTGGTGTAAGCAAGGCGAGTGTTCTTCATTTGACGCAGCATCTCCAGCATATTGGAGCCCTGAAAGGATTAACAATTAGAGGAATCTTGTAAGGATTTTCCTCAGAAAGCAACTTACATTCTGCATGAGGTGGCAGGTCTGCATGGCGCCGACACTCTCCGGCGCCTTCACAGTCAACTGAAAGCTCTCATAAGTGCACAATTGCTTGAAGATCCGCCTTATGCTTTCGTCTATGGGTTCAATGTCCTTGGTTCCGGCCAGGGCAAACCGATAAGCAAACGGCTTAATCTCCAACAGTTCGGGGGGTATTTGAAAGAGATCGCTAATGAGCAGCAGCCCAGAGTTTCCATAATCCACGTAGACCACCCGGAAACGCTGGCCAATCATGCCGCTTACCAGAGCGCGATAGAAGTTACCATCATCCGCAAAGCGGGCCACGCAAGCAGTTCCAATTTCCGGAGCCTGCGACAGCGGCTTCAAATGCGTTCTCTCAATCTTGCTCATCATGGCGGTCAAATCGTTGAGGCTGCTCTTTAATTGCACCCAAAACAAGTGAACGGCATTTTCCACAAAGCTCATGTAGACATCGTAGGTGAGGCCCACGGTCAAGGTGGTGGTCCTAAAAGCAGGAATGGCGCGTTGCTGGGGTCTCTGTGCCAGCGCCGTTGGCGTAGGCGGTGGAGTAAAGCGTGCAGCGGCATAATTCAACTGTGAATAGTTCGCCAGTTGGTTATTGAGGGGAACCACCTTCTGTGGTACCGGCTGATTCAGCCGGACATTATAGTAATTGTAAAGCGATCGGGGTGTGGCGGCAACGGCCTTGGGCACATAAGGTTGAGCAGCCTGCTCGGCGGGCTGATAATTGGCACGATTATAAGGATTAACCGGCACGTAGGCCGGTTTCTGAGTATTGGCCAGGCCATGCGCTGGCATCTGTACATTCGTCTGCAAAATATATAAAGTTACTATATCGATTTCAAAAGCGAGAAAACCACAAAACATACCACATTCGCCAGTGGCACCTGTTTGGGCGCATATTCGGGAGCCTCTGCATTGAGAGGTCGGGGCGGCGATGTCACCTGAACCGATCGCTGAGCCTCGAGGCGGGCGGATAGGGATCTGCGAGAAGCCAGTTGCTCTCGTGCGATATCCGTCGGCGTCATTGAGTTGGTGTGTATGGTATTATTATTGTGCTCAGCGGGCGGCGTCTGCGGCGCATCCTTCCACAACTTGCGGCAGTGATCCAACATGAGTTGCCTGGCCACCGGGGCACCGATCTTTCGCTGCTGCACCAGGAACTCATCCAGCTGAAAGTCCTTCCAGCGCAGGCTGGCAAATTTCTGGCCACAAATCTGTGTGGCATCAATGGCCAAATGAACGGTCTGATTAACAATCAACTGGTGAACCACCGCCAGATCGGCCTGGCTCCAGTCGTGGCAAATGCCCAGGACTATGTACTGAGAGCAGAGCAGCCGAATGTTTTGCATAAGCTTTGGCGTCTTGGGGAATATCAACTGGGAGAGAAGAAAATCGATTAAAAAGGCTACTTAAAGCAGGCTAATCCAACTCACATCTTTGCCCTTGACTGTGCGCTTGAAGCCATAGTCTAAGAACTCAATTTCGGTGCGCATTTCCTGGCCCTCGAGCTCTGCGGAGATCACACGGGCCCTCATGTAGTCCACATCGCCGGGAGCAGGACCATTGATACGTTTGTAGGCGCAAATGACGCCGGGTGTGACTAGGGCCTGCTGGCGCTCCACGCTCCAACTGGGCTCAATGCTGAAGCAGGCGGGCAGCACCTGCTCGATGCCCTTGCTGACCAGAATGGCGGCCTCATGGTTGACCTGGCCGTAGACCTTCAGGTACGGGCCCACATGATCCAGGTGCGTAATGTATAAATCCAGCTTGGAGGCGCCAACGCTCGGTGCCTGTCCATTCATTGTTGGGTGTTATGGTTCGCTGAAATCGTGGTATTTAATGAGAAAATAGCAAATACAACTGTATTTTCTATTTTTCTGGCGACGCCGCAACACACACACACAGATGCATAGCCATGCACTCTTCTCTTGAAAAAGAACCGTTAGTCCGAAATAGTGGCAGCCCTGAAATGTAACTGACCAATCCTGCCGCTCATGCATGTGTGTGAGTATGTCTGTGTTGGCAAAAGTTCGTTAAGTTTTGTTTTTCTTATTAAAACAAATAAAAAGTAATTTAAACATTTCAATTCCACTTACGTCTTGTCGTCTTCGTTGTCCAGATTCAAAGCGAAACTCTGAAAAAACGCCCTGCCCGCCGCCAGGTGCCCCACTTCTCTATCTTTCTATCTCTCTTTCTCTCTATGTGTGTCTGCTCTGTGTTCTCCCTGTTATTTAATTACATTTGCCTTCTCGGGCTTACGGAATTGGACGGCGTTTTTGGGGGTAAACGGTGGCACAGTTCTTAATGGCTGGGCCGCGGGCTCTTTTCGGTTTACTTTTTGTGGAAGAAAGTCTTGCGAGTGATTAGAAATCGCGATGCACACACCTCTCCCCTGTCCACGTCTCAGTGCAGGTGCTTTGGTGCAGCGATATAGTTTCTGTTTTCAATTGGGGAAAATGGGGGTTTCCGGGTTTCAGTCTTTGAATTTCCAGTTGCGCCTGCTCAGCAAGCGCCGCTCGTTAACTCTGATTCGTAAGGTTGAGTCGAAGTAAGCAATAAATAAACGTCAAAATGAGTTAAATCGAAAAATATCACCCAACTTTTTCCACAAGACAACGAAGACTAGTGTTGAACAACGATCGATAGTATAAGGTTGTGTTAAACGTTTAGTATTTTTCTCCCACGGCAAAGGGTCACACTTTTACACTTAAATTTAATTTTTAAAGTTATACGTCGCTGGTTGTAGTTGAAAACCAAAAGATGGATAAGTGGGTATTTTGGGACATTTAAAAGAACTAGTTTCTCTAATGAAAAACCCCCAGAAACCCGTTTAAAAAATAAATATTGCCAAGAGACTGGCCAGATGAAAATACTGAACAGCTGTTCGCCCTGCACAGTAGGCGCGCAATTTAAAAACTTAACGAATCTTAACGAACGCAAGGATATCCGTGAAAATTACAAGGAATGTGGTACCAATATATATTTATTTTTAATTATTTTTTTCAAAATTTTATATCATATTTATAAAAAATCAATAAATTAAACTTTACTTCCCATTTAGCCTTATTTTACTTCCCATTTAGCATTGATCTTTTTAAATTAAAACAAAATTAAACAATTTGTGAGCATTATTTGTTTGTGTATGTTTATAGCCAAGCCATTTTTATATATTTTTCTTACACATTTGATTACAGTTTACAGCTTACAGTTAACAGCTAAAATGATTGCATTCGAAATTGTTTCGTTTACACGGATCTATGCGCATCTATTTATATATTTTGCTAAGAATCAATCTCTCCTCTTTAAATATTATGGGAGATTAGGCTTTATTCGTTATTCGTTTTCTATTTAATTCGCTCTTCCGCGTTCTCCCGTTCGCATTCAGATCCATTTATAAGGCTCACCGGTCTCCAGCGTCGGAAGTCAATCTTGAATCTAATTGAATTTAAAATTTCAAAGAGAGATTAGATCGCAATTGCTAAGCTAAGGGCTAAACGGGCGATAATTACAGCACAGAATAATCCGAATTATCAGAATATATATCAATATCCAACGACAATTACAATTACAAATTACAAAATTACACAATTACAGACGAATGCCATTAACTCAACGATTAAAACTGAAACAAAGGCAAGCGCACTGAAGGAGCATTTGGCGGCGGACGACAATTAACACATGCATCTGCGATCTGTTTCAACAGTAGTTTGCGTAACAACTAAAAACACTAAAAGTAAGCTTTAATATCTAACCAGCACCCAGCACCCCGTGGCGTCGTCTCGCCGGAAATAGCGCGGCCGATTGTCCCTGAAGACGGTGACGGCGGGGAACTGGTTCTCCTGTATGAACTTGATGGTGGCACGCGTCTGTAAGAAAATAATAAACATAAGTACAAGTTTGTTGAAGATTTTCCAACCATTTTTACCTGCGGCGCAAAGTGTGGCGGCTCTACATCGGGACTGGAGGACAGGTGCTGTAGCAGAAACTCATCCGTTTGGGAGAGCCACAGATCGGCGCCACGCAAAGGATCATAGTTGAAGGGTCCAATGCGCAGCATGCCCAGCGAGGAGTCGTACACATCCAGGACCTTCAGAAATCATAGGATATATGAGATAGGTTTCTATTTTGGGGAGACTTTTCGCACTCACCGATTGCGCTCCCATGAAAATGCGTGCATCGCGCAGCTCTCGATCGGGTCCTCGGTCTGGGAAAGTGGCCGGAAAGATCTCCCCAGTCTTGATATTTACGCCCACGCCATAGATAATGGGACAGTTGATCTCCCCACGCATCATGGTGTTCAGATCACCCACGCAAGCCTGCGTCAGGTCGATCTCGAGATGGTGGTTGTGAAATGATTCTTTAAAGAGAAAAACAAGGTTATAAGATTTTAGACAAGGAGAAACTATTACTGAGAGGCAATTGCTGGAGAGTTTCCTTAATTTCAAAGAAGAGAAGGTTTAATTGTATTATTTTTAAGAAAAATAATATTTTCTGTCTTAAATAAAGCACACCTCCCCCCCTCAACTCAAATCCCCTTGGCAAAACCCCTATCTACTCACGCATGATGCTGAAAAAGACTTCCTCGCCGTAGTTATTAACATCCCGATAGCCACCAATCAACTGCAACTCGATGCGACCCTCTGGATAGCCCACGGCTAGCTCCTGCACCCTTGTAACCATAGTGCCCACAGCCTCGTCTACACCGCTGCCATCAAAGTGGGCCAGAGCCACGGCGCCCGATCCTGTACAGCGAAAAAAACAAAAAACCAACCAAAAGGTTAATCAGCCAAATGAGCCAAATTTATGGTAGCAGGGAATAGGAAACCTTACCGGAATGCCGGACCACGACGATAATACAGGTGGTGGCATCGTCGGCGCCAATGATGTTGACATGCTTGTCGTGCGGGGCAGAGGCGGCCCATTCCCGCTGGCCCACATAGAGCAGACCCACTGGACCCACCGACTTGGCCTGAATGGAGTGCAGCTGCTGGGCATAGTCTCTGTAGACGGGATGCTGCAGGAACAGGCTATTGGTGTTCATGGGGCAGTCGTCCTGCAGCACTCCGTTCAGCACAAGCACCATCCTGGCTGTCGTCGTCGCTTCCTTCCAAAGGTTTCGATTTCAATTACTCGGAGTTTGTCTTCAGCAAGACAAGTAGCAGGCAACTGGAAGAGAGGGAAGAGAGGAGACACCGAATGAGTTAGAATCGAATGGAAGCTGTGGGATATGTCTACTGCATTGCCTCCTTGGGCAGGAACAGAAGCGGCGGCACAAAAATCAATTTACGATGCCCGCAACCGCAGCAACCGCAGCAGATTTGCATGTTTGATAATAATTTCATGCAGTCAGCCGCAGCACACGGTCCAAGAAATATGTTTACACCTTGATTCTGATTCTGATCCCTCCTCCGCTGACTCGTAAATTTTATTTAGCTTGCAAAATAAAAATGTCAAAAGTTGGGGCCCCGGAGGCTTGATTCGATTCCCTGTTTCAGTTTAATTCAACAGAGTTAACTCACAATGGAAGCCCTGAAATTGGTTCGCACACAGAGAGAATATTATTTAAGACTCTGGTTCAATAAGAGTCTGAAAAATATAGTCTCTGTGATCTCTCTTGAGATTCAAGTTCTAAGGGAAGAATATAAGATGCGTAACGCTACTAAAAATATATTTAGCAGTATATTGTCTATCTGCTTAAACTTAAAGGAAATTAAAAACAAATACACAACCCTTTTTTACATACTGTAATTATTATAATTTACGATTTTCGTGGACTTACAGGCTATTCTAGACCTTGGAAAGCACAAAATTCTTTAATTTTTTAAGCAAAAAATAATATAAGAATTTAGAAAACCTCCCCAAAAGATATCCCTAGCATCGAAGCATCTTTTAGCTCTCCCATTCACTATTGACACAATTTATTTCTCCAAACAGAGGCGTAACCCAACGCCACTCGTGCTTCTGCTCTGTGAAAATCTAATAAAACAATTAGAAGGCCATCGGGGGGTCATCAATTTACGAAGTGATACCCACTACCCTCATATGGTTGGCACTGGCAATTGAGGCAAACACTTAAAGTCACAGATGTCACACGAAAGTTAATAACCATTAAGTGCCGGCGACAGCGAATTAACCACCAAATGAACAACAAATTTAATAGAATTTAATAATAATAAGCAGCAGTAGCAGCACCCTGTTTTCGAGTGCAATTGCAATATGCGAGCTGAGTCAGCCTGTGTAATTGAATTATTTACCTACGGATGCTGTCTAGTTTCAATTAAGCGAAATAAAGACAAGCTAAAGTTCAAGTATGAGAGTAAGAGCCCCTCATAAACATAAACGATTACATGGACAGCACCGGCAGCAGCAGCAGGGGAAAACTGTCTCGAAAAACAATTGTCAGGGCTAATTTTCGATGCAGAAATCGTTGTCTGCCTTCCAAAAATAAAAGCAGCAACAAATAAACAACAAAAAACTGAGTACAAACAAAAGCCAGAAAAGAATCCCAGTCAGGAACAACACTATTAAGTCGGAAAACAATGGAAAAAGGCTGATGTGGTTGTGAGGAAAAATCAAACAGCAAAAAGAACGTGAAGAGCTTCGGTTGCTGGATGCAGGAGAATCCAGCTAGGAATAGCAATTGTTATGCTTTGGCTCTTTGGGATTTAGATTTGGTTTTGGCTCTGGCTCCAGCTCTGGCTCCAGCCTCGTCGTCGTCTTCCTTTTTGCCTGGAAGCAATTTAGCCGCGATCATGCATGAATCTTGATTAGATATTCAACGAGAAATAATTTGAAAATGATGACAGTTGGCGATAGGCGCGCGCTGCACTCGCGAAGCCCAAAGGATGGATGGTAACAGTGAGAGAAAGGGTTTTCGTTTTTTTATAAAAAAAAAAAATCTAGAAAATAACTTTAAAGATACAAGTTTATTTAAGAATTTTAACTATCTATCTAGATGGTTTAATAAAGTAAAAAGATTTTATTTGCCTCAAGGATCAATTTTGTTTAAACTTAAATAAACTTAAGGTTAACCTTCCTCCCTTTTTTCCCAGTGCATCCCATCTCAAACTCCAATCCATTAAAGCTGAAAAAGGAGCAAAAGGCAAAAGCCCCAACGATCTATGTAGGTGAGGCAGGATGACCGAGTTTTCCACCAAAAAAACTGATTCCTAATCAAAAGACAAAAAGGAAAAAAAGAGTTCTGTTGACTCTTGGCTGAGCGGGCGGTCTTGCCAGTCACTACTTCGTGCCCGGGCCAGATTCCCTCCACTTGATACTGACTGAAACTGGGAAACTGAAAAACCTGAATACCAACGAGGAGGAGTCCTCAATCGTTGGCCCAAGCGTGATCGATGGCAGCACTGAAGAACGCGGCAAACAAGGCCATCCAGAAACGTTTCAATTCATTAGGCGGGCGACGAGTCTATTACGCCTGTCCAGCCAAGTCTAGAGTAGATATATATACATCTATATATATATATTTAAGTACTGCAGTACGGAGAACAACTCGTTACGGTTCGGACTTATAACAATCACAAATTATGGGTTGCATGTTAAGGGGGAAAATGATCTTGTAGATTTAACACTGATATAGACGGGGCCGAAAAACAGGTTCCATTTGTCTACTGGCCCGGGCATTCTTGGCCACAATGATTGATGGCAATTTTGACGAGCAGCAGTTGCAGTTGCAGTTGCCACTGACAGCAGCAGCAAACAGCTACAACAGCTTCTATTTCACTGGGAAGCTCTGGTAATCTACACCCAAGTTCTCCTTGGTTCTCCTTTCTTCCAGCTCATCTGTCCAACTGTTTTTTTTGTAAGATTCTTGCCAGCCCTTTCTTTACACCACACAAATGTCAACAAAAGCGCGAACAAATTTCAGCCAAAATACGAGTTAAGGCCAAAAAACCAGTTCGGTTGAAATTCCGGGCAAAATGAAGAAATTGCAGGCGGTAAGGCAGCGTCAGCAGAGCAACATGTGACAGCAGGAGTCAGAAGGTACTTGAAAAAAAGAGATATAAGACCATGAAATACCTGGTAATTCATTTAAAAATAATACAAGAAAATAAAGTCTGCTTTTAGAAAGAGTATTTTGAAGGAAAATAAAAAGATTTTTAAGGAAATATTCTATTTTAATTATTTTAGTAAATTCCTTCCATTTCCTTTCCATTCTCCTGCCCAACATACCTTCTACTATTTATATATTAAGAGGTACCCCCAACGAGACCTGAGGGGGAGGAATCAAAAGCAACTTGGATCTGGCCAAAATCTGAGGCTTCAGTGGAAGGCCTTCTTCCGGGTTCGTGATTTTACCTTTGTCGTCGCTGCTGCTGCTGCTGCTGTTGTTGTTGCTGCAGCAATTGTTGCTGTTGCAGTTACTGCTACACCCGCTGCCGTTGCAATTGTCATTGTTTTCCACACAAATTTCATGGCCAGCATGCGGAAATATTGCCAGAAAATTAATTTCAATCGTTTGTTAATCGAAAGATAACTTTATAAAGGCAAGAGATCTGGCTTCCCCTAACTCCCCCACATACTGACAATTTAATTTGGCCCAGGTCTAGTGGTTGCAGTTTCTGGCTTTGGACCAAGACCAGGTTTTTGGCCCAAACGTGACTGCCAATTGACTTCCACACAATTTTGGTTTGGCACGCAAATATCGTGAGGCCGGGCCGGGGCTACCTTCCGATTCCAAGCTCTCCCCCAAGAAATGGTCACCAAAGTCTAAGAGGAAAAAACAAAAAACGAAAGTTTACATTGAGTGGAAGCCGGGCCTCGTGTTCCTCTCTGGCAACTACAACTTTCTGGGATGCCAAAAAATCCGCCAAAACCGAAACGACCGAATTGAAGTTGACATTTCTGGCCATGTTTTTCGTGTCGGTAGTTTTTTTTCTCCAGAAGATGCCAATACTTGTATGGAAAACTAGCTTGGCCCAAGGAATCCAAAGTCTATAGACGGAGGGAGAATTGCTGAATAGCTCTAATTAGAATTGCTGTTGGTCGTGCTCCCCGTGGTTCAATGTCTTCACTTCAGCCGCCAATTCAATTGGAAATCTATAATTCCATTCCAGATAATGATTAATGATGATAGGTTCATTATACGCGTACTGTCATCGCCGTCATTCAATTAGAAATGCAGGGACAGGGAAAATAACTATGCCAGTTGATCATTCAATTATATTTATGGGGAGGGAGGAGTGGCAGTGGTATTGAGAGCTAAAAATAAATGGGGGGAAGCTGGTGGATATCACTATTATTTCTTAAGAATTTTTAGGGAATTTCGTGAAAAGTTATTTAAAATTGTTTTGAATGTGTTCTTTATTTTCGTATAACTTAGTTTGAAGTGAACACAAAATTCCTAGCAAAACAAATGCTAAACGGACTGATTTTAAGCCTTGAATAATAAGTCCCAAAGCATTGCTAATTCCAAGTGTTTCTTTATTATGTTTTGTGAGGGAATGACCTATATAACAGTTTTAATTAAACACAGAATAAATCAAAGAATTCAAAGCAAAAAAGGGTTAAAGTTATTAGAAACACAAGTGACAAATTTAAGCTTTTAAAATTAAAAAGCAATTGTCAGCATTAATCAGAGAATTTCTAATTAACCCGGAGTAATCCAAATTCCAATAAATAAATTTAAAAATTAATAGAACAACCAGAGAGTAATTTAAGCTTTAAGATACCACACAGTACTCCCATCTCCCAGGATATAACACTCCCTAAGTGATTTGAATTCACAGGATAAATCACCTATTTAGTGCCATTTTCATTGCACAATTTCCCAGAGACTCTGGCTCTGGCCAAAAAGGAAATCCATTTTCACACAGCGCAAAGAGAAGAGGAGGCCCAAGTTAGGCGAATTCTCACTAAGTCTCTTGTCCCATTACTAAGTTAGGATCGTCTCTTGTGGGCTGCCTGCCGTTGCCGTTGCCGTGTTGTTGCTGTCGTGTAGTATCTCTGCTAAGTTGCCGCTGTCTCTGTATTTTTTTTTAGCGCACACTCCTCCTCCTTATTCAAAGCATTCCCAGCCAACCAGCTGCTGCTGCTTTTGTTGTTTTTTCCTTATTTTATTTTTATGGCTGCTTATGCAAATGCAAATGCGACTGCGACTCCGACTCGGACTCGGACTCGGGACTCGGAAACCCGGAGTGTGCGTAAACGTTTGCGCCTTTTGTTCACATTGACTTGGTTGTGACTGTGGCTTTAGCTGTGCCTGTCTCTGGGGTCTGCCGCTGCCGCCGCCGTCATGTCCAGTAATTAGCATAGCACACACAGTCAGTCCGTCAGTCTGTCTGTCCGTCCATCTGTTCCCCCCAAAAACGCAGTTGTAGATGTTGTTGCCGCTTGACAACCGCGGCACTTTGTTTGTCCTCACCGCGCAGTTGCACTCGTCAAATATAAGCCCCTCGCGCGTCGGTTTGCATTAGCCGAAACCAAAGTCTGAATCTCGGATCTACACACTAACTAAGTTAAACCCGTTTGACTTTTATGGGCTGCGCTTTTGCCAACTGAATCAGTTGCCTTGATTTACTATGCATTTTCGCAGAAAATTGCTGGGAAAGAGTGTCGATGGGGAGAAATTAATGTGGAAAGGGTTTATAATACATTTTAGAGTTTTTAGATTTTTTAGAAAACTTAGAAAAACATTTAATATTAAAGAAAGATTTGCTAAAACTTTCTAAAATAATTTTCTTAGTTTTAAAGCATTTTTAAAGTATTTTCTGAAAGGTAACCGAGAAAGCAATCTCATAAATAATATTATAAAATATAAGGAATTTTTTTACTGCCTTAAAATAAATTCTTTTAACCTTTTAAAATTAAAAAACAAATTACTAAAATTTCCTGAAGAAATGGTTAATAATTTTCTTGGTTATAAAGAATTTTTTAAATTATTTTCAGTAAGGTAAAAGCTTTATAAAGAATATTATAGAATATTAGTATATTGCTTTACTGTCTTTAAATAATTTCGTAAAATATCTAACTGGCTTTAAATAATTCCTTAAATTATCTAGCAGTTTGCCGATTAAAGAAAAGCAATTATTCACATTTTTAAACATTATCCTTAAAGGAATTTGCGGAGTTATAGGTTTATCAACTTCTAGAGTCACATTTAAATCTCCTTTAAAAAACCGCATTCATATGTGAAAATTCTCTCATAAAAAAAAGTAATTAAAAAATTATTATTTTTAAGGTCTTAAAAGTCGAAACCATAAAAACCCAAAAGCTAATTTTATTTTACACTTTTGCTAATTACCAATTAAACACTCGCTTGGCTAAAAATCTCGCAAAGTAATACCCATTTTCCTGCGAAATTCCGATCAAGGATTGCCTACTCCAGTTGCGTTTTGTTCTCTTGTCTGATGAGCCGCCAGCCAGCGTAGAATATTTGCTAGTGCAATTGGACATGTTTTCCGTGGGCTCATTTCGGTTTTTTTATGGCCAAAACAGAGAAAACAGAGACTCCAAGAAACACACACATCCAGACAACAACTGCAGCAGCAGCAGCAGCGAGGAACGACAAAAATCCACAGCAGTCGGCTGGCATTTACAACATGCCTACAACGTGGTAATGGTAATGGCAGACCAACTGCTGCACTGCCGCAGAAATACACAGAGAAAAATATTTAGTGGGTTAATTAAGGAGGTGATCTTTAAGGGTGTGCTTTTGGTTGGTAAATTTTTACAATTTTTAGAAAGGTAAATATGGGGCCAATGCCTGATAAAGTATGTGAAATGAAGTAATGCTTTTATGCCCTTTTATAAAGTAATCGTTTCTGAAGCTTTATAATGTCATAAAGTAATAAGTAGCTACGTTTCTTACTTTTTGATAACTTGTAATAAAATATTTTACGATGATTAAGAGTGCTATAAGCCTCCATCAAAATTCTTTTGAATTCGCTAGGCAAAACAATGCATTTTACAAAATATAGTTATTATTCCTTATATTACTTTATACGCTTCCCTTTAAATAGATGTACAATTTTTTTTCAGTGCCCTGCACCACTGCGGCGGCATGTCTTGGAATACCAAATTTTATAGCGGTACACTGCTAAATATTTCGCAGCAAACAGGCAACACACAAAACAGGGAGAGACTGAGACAACAGACAACAGTAACAACCACAAAAAATAACTGACTATGTGCGGGGGCGGAGGTTTGTTTTTATAGCCGCCCAACCAAACCGCCCAATCGGCCCTCCCCCTTGGCTTCGAATACATATATACATATACATTATATAGAGGCATGTATGTATGTATGTAGGCATCCACCGGTTTGATCTTGGGCATTCATTCCGCATGCGGCACTATAATTTATAACAACTGCTGAAGGCGCTCGCCGAATGTGCGACTTTGCAAGTTGCGACTCTCGCAGCTCCTCGAGGCTCCATCTACTTGGATTCTTCTCTTCTGCCCAGTCTCCTGTCTCCGAGTCTTTTCAGTTTCTTTTATTTCCTCCCCCCTCCGCCCGGCAAATACGCGCTGCTGCGTTCATCCTTTGTGGCAAGAAATTGCAGTGCATTGTTTGGCTTTACCTCTGGGGATACCCTTTAAAGTGGGGTATATCTGAGCTTTTAGTAAATCAAAAATTATTAAAATGTTAAAATTTATTAAAAATTTATTGAGATTTAAATTAGTTTATTTTGAGAATTCTTCAAAAGGTTTTATGAAGCTAGACTAGAAGGGGTTTCCCAAAGATTTAGATACATTTCATTGAAACGAGTCCCTTAAATGGCCTCCACTCTCCTTATTTATTTTAATTTATTTATAAACATAATTAATTTTAAATTATTTACTATTTAATACAACTTCCTAGGGTATTCAGCTTTTACTTAAACCCTCTCTATCCGCAATTCTGTGGACTGGAGTGGCAGGCACGCCTCTATCTGCAATGTGCGATCTATTGCGACGGGCGCTTTCCTTTGAGCGGAGCAGCTTGGTCTGCGATGACTCCGTGGAGCCTGGCCTGGGATTGGATAGTCGGATAGGATAGTTGGATAGGGCGGCCTGGAATGGAGCCAGGCGGCAGGAGCATCTAATGGCCCAAGCGGACGCAGCTCCATTTCACCTGAGATTGATAGCAGTTGACGGCCGGCTTGGTTTCCTTTTCAAAAGGATTTTTTTGAAAGAACCCAGGCGGCAGCAGGCCAGGTGAAATATATATATATATATATTTCTGATCTGAATAGATATTTCCTTCAACGCTGCCGCTGCGCTGGCCCTGTGTGTGTCTCTCTTTTATTTTCCGGCATGATTTATAGGAAGTGATTGCGCATTTTGCAAATTACGATGTCTCGGGAGCTCTCGGGGATTACTGCCTTCTGCCTGGGCATTATTAATCCCTGAATGCAGCCACCAACAACAATAACATCATCATCATCATCATCATGGCAGGAGACTTGCTGCTCCTGCTCCTCAGTTGATTGAATCTTTTATGTGTGGATTTAGGAGCCATCAGCAGACGTAGCCCGAGTTGAAATTAAATATTTATTAAATCGACAGCACACACAACAACACTATAGCATATAAATCAGCTTAAAAACTATTCAATGAATATTCCAATCAATAGACACAACACATCCTAAAAGGGGGAGCTGATGGTTACTGAAGCTTTAGAAAATCTGTGACCCCAGGACCAGGTCCAAGGAGGAAATTAAAATGTTGACCAAATGAGAGATGGCCAGGAAAGTTGAGTTAGATTAGTGGAAATTGTATTTTAAGTCTGAAAAGTGTTGGAAGGGGGTTTATGTATAATAAAGTATGAAAATATTAATTAAATTCAGGGACTTTGCTACATTTTTAAGGGATTCAAAACCAAATAAATATTTATTTAAAAACCCAAGTATTTATCACTTTCTACACCCTACAAATACCATAATAAATATAAGAATTAAAGCTATAAAAATCTTATGATAATACAGCTTAGTTTTCACATATAATAAGTTACTTTCCTAAAAGTAAAATCCCTTTTCTCCCAGTGTTAAAATTCCCCATCTATCTTAAAATTCCCCGTAAAGACATCCCCTTTCTCTGCTGTTGGTGCAACCCTTCAACTTCCTGTCGAGAATCTATTGCAGCAATTATGTCCTTTTCTTGTAAGGACCTGTGTGACGAGTGACCGACCCAACGACCAACCAGGCAGACAACGAGGAAAGTCCAAGGAGACCTCGACTCCTTGCCCCCAAGTCATTGTCCTCGGGTTACACTGACCAATTTCGAAACGAAAAGGTACAAATTGAGCTGCACTCACCTGCTGTCGGGCTGCCAAAAAGGGGTTATGGAGGTTTGCAGTTGGAGTTCGAGTTCGAGTTAGTTTAATTAATTCAGCATCAGAGCATCGGCCATCGGCCAACCAACGAATGAAGGCTGTAAACAAGACGCCTTTGACAGTTTACTCGAAAGAGGTGTACAAGGCACTTGTCGTCAGTCAGTTAAGACTAGAGAGGCTCTTTAGATGAAGGTAAAATCCCAAAAATCACACACACAACAAACTGAAAACTGAAAGAACTTTGAACCTTGACTTGGCTGAGCGGAAGAAGCAGCCCCTCTTGGGAGTGGAGAGCTGCCTTCAATTAGCGCTTTGGACACAGATATTAGTTGGAAAAACAGTTACTCCAATTTTTAATGGCAGCTTTTTTTTAGTATTTTTTTTTTTTTTTTGTAACTAGAGAGAGTTTGGTGTTGGCACATCTCTAAGCGTTGTACTACATCTTTGGAGTCTGTGTCGGCTGCCATAAAAACAGATCTTCGAAGGAAAAACTAATTACACAAGTCGTAAAGTTTTAACAAACTACAAAAGGTAAAGCCAAATGAGACGTTGGAACTAAAGGGTACTGACTCACGCTTTACAAATCATATATATATTTAAATATATATTTATAAATACTTGTATGATTATAAGAAAAATGATCAATGTTTTGATTAGATTAGATTTCTAAGAAACCAAAACATTGCAATCAGCTGAAAGCTTATCAATTTTAAAGTATTGTTAGAACCTAGAATATTTCCCATTCTTGGTAATATTTTTTCGTTAAAATATGTAAGAATTCATAAACATATATTTAAAAAGAAATTCGCAAAGTTCAGTTTATAAAATTTAAAATTAATATATAACAACTTTTTCTGCCTTTACCAATTTCAGCTATACTTTTAAAATATAAACCTTTTAAATAAAATATAATTTTAATTTATTTCTAGTACCTAACCATTTAAGTTATTTTTCCCCTTCTTAACCATAAAGCTGGCCGAACCACAATTATTTTTAGACCGGCTAATATTGATCATCCAGCCGGGGTCTTGATTGATCGCCAGGGATGGCCAAGCCGCCGAAGACAGACTCCTCTCTACCCAGAGCACAGACCATGATCATCGATTGCACTGCGAATGGAGGATCGAGGATTGAGGATCGCGGATCGCGAATCGATCCATTGGCCGGCGAAATAAATTGTTGCTACACGTATAAGACATCGTGTAGGACAAGTTAAGACAACGATCTGCTCGCCTCTGCAGCTTCAGCTTCAGCTGCAGTCCCAGACTCCAAGAGATCCGCATCACGTGGCGTTGTGCTCACCGCAGGATCGCCGGCCGAAGATCTTCTCCTTTGGCGTGGACACTATTGCGCAGTGTGTCTATATCATTAATTAATTTAATCACTCGAACATGATTCCGCTGTGCGCCTGTTCGCTGCCAGTTGTTCTCACAAAAGTTATTAATTTCTCGAGAGGGGTATGGGTAGGAAAACTGATCGATAGGCGGGGAAAGCCCCGCGCTGAAAAAACTAAGATAAGCGCTGGCTTACTCTCTCTCTCCATCTCTATCTCTATCTCTGAATGGAACAGTACACACAATATAGATCTCTGATGCATATTGCTGAATAATCAGCGTCGCCGGCTTATCAGCTCTTCTAGCAGCAGCTCCCCATTCCATCCGATTCGATCCTCGGGCAGCATCCCATAAATATTAACGATCTTCGGGCGTTGCGAGATAAGAGAGCATTTTATTTTGGGTCTGAAGTCGGGGAATTCGAAACTGGACAAACGGATGGGCCTCTGAGATAGATTTAGCTTACTTTTAGTGGGTTCCTATGGGGTTTACAAAGGGTTTGCTTTTAAAAATGTTTAGTTTTGGACATATTAAGTGGAGTTTTTTTATTAATTTAAGTCATAACTAGGATATGCAGTGATTATACCCTTTAAAAACTAAACAGAATCTTATGTGTCTTATTCCTGTTATCTGTCTTAATCTGTTTTATTCTTTAATGCATTTTTGTATTTTTTAGAATTTCTATAATCATATGGTATTTCTTTGGAATATCAACAATATTCAGACAATGCTAGGGGAGATAAGAGAGCATTATTTTTAACAGACTCGAGTCTAAATTTGAAAAATAAATCTAAGCAACGGATGTGTGTACTTTTGAACAGTTTTAACTCAATTTAATTTTGGGTTCTAAAAGTACCCTTTCTAGATTTTTGCTGTTTTGTTTTTGTGATCCTCAGAAAGATAAGAGTGTAATGTGTCCCATCTCTTGTGATATAAGATATATCTCACAAATCGAAGTAATATTACCAAAACTTACATTGATCTTTGAATTTCTCACTGCACTTTTTGAATTGTTTGAATCTATAAGATATATATTGGAGCTTTTCTGAGGAATTGTTATTTTTCACTGTGTTCACTAGGCTTCTACTTAGCCGTCGGCAATTCTTTCAGATGTTTTTTGTATTATTTTTTTTCTGTACTCTTTTTTAATTTAAAAATATTTATGTATTCTTCACATTTGTTAAGGGTTTTCCTTTAGGAGGGACAATAGCGAGTTCACTATAATTTCCGCGGGACGACGAGACGCGCTCAACTTCGTTCGCCTACCAAACCGGAATGAGTCTCAAAAGCAACTGAGCTCCAAGTCGATTCCAAGTCGATGTCGAAGTGGAAGTGTAAGTGGAATGGCGAATAGACGGGCAAAGGCACAAGGTGCACAGTGGGCAAGGAGAGAGATTTAATATTCGAAAATTAAATGTGCTTAAATGGGCTTATCAAATACGTGACCAAATACTTATAGCTTTAATAAGAGAACAAAATACACAACTTTTTCCTTATTAAAAGTATTTTTATATATACAAAAATTCCCATCTTAAAACCTTTTATTTAGGAATTGCTTAAGACATTTAAAGGGACGTATTGGCTTTAATTTCTTATTTTCCTTTCACAACTCCGAAAATTAAATTTAACAAATTCAGAATATTTTTTAAATCCCACAATTCAACCCACTTTGCCCACTGTTCTTTGAGAATAAAAGAGCAGCGCCAGCGCCAGTGCCTTTGGGACAGTTTTCATTTGAGCCTGCGTTGGGCAGAAAGGGAGCGCATGCTTGCTGCCGGCAACCTAATTGGACCCCTCGTCGAGTCTCGCTCAGATCCCCACTATGCAGAGAGAGCGCCAAGTCTCTCTCTTGGAGCCTCTTGTCTCCCCAGGCCTGGTGCGAGCGGGATGGCGGCTGAAGCAACACGTGTTCTTATCAGTCCCAGCGTTGAGTGAGCGCTTAACTCGAGTTAGTTGAGTCTGATAGGACTCTGAGTGGAGTGTAATTCGATTTTAGTTTAATTTCAATAGATGCTGGTCCACTGTAGCCCCAGGCATTATGTGTGTGGCTTGTGGTCACTCTTTCGGTTGGGGTTGCATCGCCTTGGCTCCTCTAATTGGTCAGTGTTCAGTGGCCAGCAGCGGTTTATGTACAAATAACAAATAAATGCATTGGGATTTCGCCCCTATATTTGGTTGAGTTTAATAAAAGTAACATAAAAAGGGGCTCTTTTAGGGGAAAATTAGGAGTTGGAGTGGGAGTTAAAGAAGTTTCGAAATGTAAAAATATTCTCTGGGTTTTAGTTGTTACATTTTTGTAGAATCTTGATGTTAAATCTCTATGGTAAAGTAATGAGTTTGTAAATTTATATCTCAAGGATAACTACATTATATATTTTTTAGAATTCTCTATTTAATAAGAACCTTTGGCTATCTCTAAGAAATATTTTACAGTTTTATCATAATTATTTATGATAAAATCATAATCATAGTCATCATAATTATTTATTATAAAATCATAATCATAATTTAAAATAATTTAAGCTAAGTCCTACTCAATACTAAATAATTGATGTTAAATACATTAAAATCATGCTTGAAACCCCAACAAGATTTATGCCCCAAGGCAGACAGACGGCAATTAGCGTTTGACAAACTCATGACAGACTGGCATTTAAAGAAATCGTATATCTTAAAACAGAAAACTTGACATTAACAGACAGTCGCCTCAGGTATTTCCTCTTCTCTAATATAGATATAATATAAAAAAATATATTCTAAGCCAGAAAACTATTCTGAAACTGGGACATCAAATGCAATCCCTTTACCCACACATCCCCAATCACTCTCACCACTTCCTGTCTTCTTAACTCAATTTCCTCAAACATTTTCCCCAAAATTGCAACCTTTTTTTTGCCACAACCCCACTTGACCACTTCTTTAGCCCCCGAAAAAGACCAACTTCATCGGAGGATGAAATAACCACAAAAGCCATTACGCACCGCTGTGAGATTGTAATCTAAGCCCTCGTTATTGGAGCAGGCACAGAGCAGAGGGATTTAATTAGACAAATGTCCCACAATTTGTAATGTCATTTTTCTCAGCAGTTGCGGAAAATCCGAATGTAAAACTTTTCGGTGTTGAAAATGCAAAAGGTGAGTGCCAAGATGAAGAGCTCGGGAGGGAGGGGGGAGAGCTAACACCCCGAAGTAAGGAGGAAATATGTCTAATTTTGCACCATGTGGACAGTGGTCATTATTTTCGGCCAGCGAGATGGTAATATGGGGGGACTGGTGGGGCTTACAGGTACCAGCACCAGAAATCTTTGGCAAGCCAGCATCACCTCGCCCTCATCCTCTTTCTCTTGCTCGCCGTTTACACTGGTCTTTTGGGGTAACACTGGAAGAAATTGTAAGTAGGAAAGGCTACTTTTTATAATTTTAAATAATTTATTTTAGGAACATCGAGGAAAAGAGCCTAGAAAGTGTCTTCTTGTGGCTTTGGTATGGTTTTTCATTTGATTTTTTATTTATTGAAAGCAAGTAAATTTTCTTTAAATATTTTAAAATGATTTCTCAGCTTTTACTTGTAATTTTCCTCAGTGCTTATGTGTGTGAAACCGCATGCGGTCCCCCGACAAAAAATGAGATTTGCTGACCGGTGGTCATTAAAGCACATTTACAATGAGCCAAGCCATGTTGGCTTGTGGCTAACATGGTCTTAGCCACAGCCACTGCCCCACTGCTGCTGCTGCCTGCTGGCTCCTCACCAACCAAGTTTCCACACACAAAACGACCAGAGACAAGCGATCAAATCGATGCCGAAATTAATTTATCTTTGGCACTCTCTGGCTACCAAAATTTGACAAATTGCAAATGTATTTGAAATTGACTTCAAGTTGTTAGATCAAGCTTCTCTGATGGTGGTGGGAGGTGGGTGCAGGGGGCAGCGCTATAAATTGAACAAGCTAGTCCTGATACTTGATTAAATTTACATTTGGCTTTTGCAATAACTTGGCATTTTAATTATGTTGTTTAATCGCAAAGAAGGGGATTTTACTAGTTAAATTAAAAATATTTTTAAGTAAAATCCTATTTTCCTTCTTATAAATTTCCTTTTATATAACATATCTTGGCCTAAGAAAGACCCCTTCAATTAATCGTTTGAAACTGTGAACTCTGTAAGATTTCCCTGGCAATTGTCTAGGCTGAGGTCTGGCGTAAACTCAATCCCATGTAGCAGGGCAGCACCCACTCTTCCACTGATCTCCACCAGCTCCTCCACCTCCTTAACTCACGCAGTTGATTGCACTAATTGGCAATGAGCGTGACGATCGCCAGCGATGGACATCGACAACAAGACTGAGATGAGGGATTGGGAAAGGGGAAGCTGGATGAAACAAGCTGTTCATTCATAAAAAAAACATACAAGCTGAGTGGACCGGAAGTTCTTATTTGATTGCAAATTGTGATAGGTTCCAAGAAAAAGTGTAAACAAGAGCTTATCGTTAAGGTCGTAGGATTAAAATTGAGAAAATACTTCTAAAATTCAATGGGAAATGTGTTTACTTTTAATATTTGAGAGTTTTTAATTATAGATTAATTACAACATCAAGTAATTTCTGGTAAAAGATAATATATAGTCTAATTTAGGGAAAGACGATTATAGTTTTTAGTTTTTTTTTTTTTTTTAACAATTTTCAATAATTTCTAATAAAAGAAATATCTTTTTTTAAATAAAAATAGAAAGAGTATAAAATTTCTTCTTTTCTCAATCAATATTCCCTTCCTCTTCCTCCACCCAAGTTCAGTAGTGTTAATTAAAGCAAAAAAGAGGCTTAATTATTGTTATTCGTTTGTCACAGGGGAAGTATTTCCGCCTAGAATAGGCACACACAGCTGCTGCTCCCGTATAGGAATCCGTACCATTCCGTAAGGGGATCACATTTCCCTGGCCAAGATCAGAGTTCAAATGCAGGCAGAAATATGTAAATGTAAATGCAGGGCGCTTGCCTCTGCCTTTACCGCGTGCAGCAATAAAAACAAATCGAAAAGGTAAACCACTGCTAACCGATTTCCACTTCAATTTCGAGGCTGGGTCATAAACTTGCCAGCATATTATTGGCGTTGGTGAGTTCTGTAAGGGAATGGGTCACGAGCCGAGCTTGGCTAAGGCTAAATGCTTGTTAAAGGGCGGACTGGCAAACCACAGAAACAAATCAGCCGGAGAGGAGCTTCAACCAGTAACTCCATTCCAGCAAATTGGCAAATTCGATTTGCAATTTTTGTTGCGAGGGAGGGAAAGAGAGAAGCTGCTGGGCTGCTGGGTTGAGCAAACAATTTAGAATGAAGTGCAATCGGGAGTCAGAAAAGTTGATTTGCAATTTCATGGCAGCGCCAATTTGCACCTCATCATCATCATTATTATTATTCCGGCAGAGATCGGTTCTCTGGTGTTCTCAGTACTCCGGGTGATGATCTTTCAATCGTTCAATCAGCCAACTCCACCCCTGGCGAGGCACGTGCAGGTTGCAACCTGCAACCCGTAACCCGTAATCGGAGAAGGTGAAGGCGCAGGATGATCACCTCCTCGGGTTGTCCCACATATTTCTTGCTATCTCTACCGACAGAAACAAACTATTCGTATCATTTTTGGAATTTCACCGCAGCTGGCAGCAGGAAAAAACCAGGAAGTCTTCTGATGATGCTGATGCTGCTGCTGCTGCTGCAGCCTCCTGCAGCAAGTCGCCGCCGCAGCAATGAGAAAAATTTCGTTAGATAAATAATGCATATCTCACGCACTAGCTTCGCGGACCAAAGTTGAACTAAGGCTCATTTTTGCACAGAGCGAAAAAATAGGGTATAAATAATATTTAAAAAATTTTGTTATCAACTAAGAAAGGTTTTAAAATATTTAAAAAATTAAGATATAATAGGCATTCAGATAGAAATACATTAAAATTAATTGGCATAAATAAGAGGTCTTTAAGGGGTCTCAGTCATCAACTTTGCGCTATAATTCTCAACTTATCGGTCAGCAAACGGATTCTAATGAAGGTCCTTTTTATATTCACGAATTTTCCTATTAAAATAGAGTCTTAATTTATGATATTAAGAAGACCTTTCTTCCAAATACAAAATATATAAATAAAATCTTGTTTATAATGGAATATTTTAATTTAACACTTTAATTATACCTTTTAAATATTTTATGAATTTAAGGAATTATTATGATTATAGATTCATGAAAACAATTAGTAATAATACAAATGTCTATACATAAACCATTCCTGTTCAATATTTCCTCTCACTGCACCGCCAAGCTGCTGCTTTTGGCCGTTTAATGAAGGCCTAGATCCGATGCCTTGGCCATAATAAGCAATGGCCCAGGCCAACAATGAAATCTTCGGCTCCACAGCCCAGGCCAATTTATGCGATGGCTTAAAGTCTGGCTTTTCCGGCTGCGCTCTTTTCTTTAGCTTTTCAGGCTGCCTTTTGGTGTGCACACAGCCTCCCTTCTCGTGGCTGCGTGTTTCGATTTGGCGCGATTGCTTGCTTGGTTTAATTTAAGCCCTGAGCTCTCTACGCCGCCGAAAAGATTCATTAATGTTTGATTTTAGGTGCTTTTTTCTATTTACTTATTTTCCCAAGATCAAGCGAGATTTACGCCAAATTGCCCGGTGCCCGAAGCCAGGCACCTCCTTCTTAGCCTCTATCTCAATTTCCTTTGACTGCTTTTCTAATGCTTTCCTATAGCTTTTCTTTCTTTTAGTCTAGCTAGCTAGTCTCTGATGCCGCCTTGATAGACAGTCTTAAATTGGTTCATTAAATGCAACTGTTTGTTTTTATAGGGGGAATTAAAAAGGAAATAGAGAAGTTTGGGGATCAGTGAGATCTATATTTATAAAATATGGATATATATATTTTATTTTCCTTTATCATAGACTCTGCTAAATATAATTATAATAATCTTTTCAATGCAAATTAAATATGATACGATTAATGAAGAGTTTTATCAGGCTCTAAGTAATACAATTTAGATATTACACTAACTAATTGAAAATAATAACATGTTCCTATATTTTAGTATGCAAAATCGTTTATAAATCGATTAAAATCCATGTCTTTCCATCAAAAATGTTCCATGTACCACAAAACATGTTCCACAACAAAAAGAGAGGGAAATACTCCAAGCCGGCTTTCCAAAACCATTTCATGTAAGACACCCTCTTGTGATCCCTACGATCTCGCCTTGTTAATTAGCTTCTTAAAACATTAACAAATGGCACCCACATATGACTGCCCAGAACAAAACCAATAATAATTCGATAATGACCAGGAGAAGCCGCAGCAGGGGGAGTGGGAAATTACTGGAACCCTAACAATGTGCAACTTGTCGTCGCCCACGCGATGAAATGACCGCCCAAAAAGCTACGAGAAATTTCCCAAGCAGGCAGAGCCCCCTGCCGCTTATTAATAACATAATTTATGACCTCCTCCCCCGCGCCCGGAAACTGCCGCGTAAGCAAATTTATTAAACATTTGTTAAAAGCCCAATTGGGCGGCCGCCCTTTGTTATTGTTTGTAAATGCCGAAGATTAATGGTGGAAAACATATGTTTACTTACATTTACATAGCACCAAATGGTTCCGCGACGTTTACACTTCTTCACACTCGTCACAGTTTGTGGTTTAAGCTCATAGTTTTAAGGTTTTTAGGCTAATTTTTACTTGCTAGCTGCAAACTTAATATTTTTGTTGTTTATTTTTGCACTGAATGTGACCGTTTGCAAAAAATGAAAAAATACCACCTAAATCGCGGCAAGGTGTGAAACATACTAAACAGCTGTTGGTGCGGCACAGTGGAATGACGTGATAAAATGGGCATAAAATTAAACAATTTATTTCTTTAAATATTTTAATGTTGTTTAAATTAATTTCAATTGAATTGAAAGCTTAAACTAATATTGAACAAAGGGAACGTTTTCAAATAAAAAATATATTTATCAATTTAAGAGCTTGTTTAATGGTATTCTCTTCAAAACTGGTTATTTATTTTAACAAAATTATAATTTGGCTTTATAATTCTCTCAAAAATAAAAATATTTTAAAATAAATTAGACAAAAACGTATACTAAATCCATTCCCTTGTCATACAAATTGTTTTATAAAATGATTTTCACTCCAAAAATTGTGTGTAAAGTGCGTTTATATTTGATTTTGAATAATAGATTTGAAAGTAATAAATAACAACAGCTGGGGTAAGGTATAAATAAAGTTACAAGTGCCGCTGGATTAGTACTCCTACATGGCCTGTACCAACATTAGAAGTTCTTCTTTTATATAATTAAACTCGGCCTGGGCAGCAGTAGATACACCATTTGCACGAAACAGCAAAAGAGTGCTTGGAATGAGTCTGTAATAATTCAAATTAATTAATAAAAAATTATTTTCTATCTTATAGATTTATTTGTCCCACTTACTTGCATTCAAATAGTGACTTTTCCAGGTCTTCATCGCTCAGCTTGCCCTCGCTGGTTGCCACCAGGGTGAAATCGAGGCTCTCATCGGACAGGCAAGATTGCACGAACTCAAAGACGTCAGTGATTTTCTCGTAAACATTGAAAGTTCCCTGGAAAATTGATAAACCTTGTTTACACAAATTTTCTTTGAATTGCATCATCTAGCTAAGAGCTTACTTGAATGAAGAGTCCGTTGGGAAATTTTACCCTGACTAAAGCGTAACGATACATGCGCAGATTGCGCTGCTCCTCGCGTTCCCTCATGGCTTTGGTCCTCAGCATTTGGGCCTGGGCAACAGCCTCCGAGCGCAGCTGCTGCTCCTTCTTGAGCTCCTCCGGTGACAAACGATAAAAGTCATCGGGTAGGATAACTCTCCGAGCCTGTGAGGGCAAAAGAACCTTTATATTCCTGTCCAGCTGCAGGGGAATCGTCTCCGAGTTCTTTAACGCCTCCACCAGGGTGGGCAAGTCCAGATCCTGTTCCGTTTGCTCTCTAGTCCACAGCAAGAACTGCTCTCCATCGATCTGGACCTCGCTAAAGCCAGCTGCCTGCAGGACATCCAAGGCACCCTCCACATAACGCACCTTGTCGCTAAAGATCTTGTTGGACATGCGTATCTTGCAGAACTTCTCCTCGGTGGGGCTGTTGATGAGGTTCTCCAAATACCGAATGAGCGTGGCTATGCACTCGTCTGCCTTCTCCTTGACATTGCAATTGTGAATGATGAGGCAGGCGGTGAGGCCGCGATCTTCCTCCAGCTGCTGGTAGAGGAACTCCTTAATCTTGGCCTTCCATGCGGCTTTGGGTAGAATTTCATCACTGATCAGGGGGCAACGGAAGAAGACACCCTCGCAGGCCAGGTTCCGATTCTCGCCGCCGGCACATCTGATGTTTGAAGCCGAGGCCTCTGCACTTGCCTGCTGCTCCTCTTTTTGGCGCCTCTCGGCCTCCAGTTCCCGCTTGGCCTGAGCCTTCACCGCCGACAGCGAGGTATTGAAATCCCGCGAGGTTTTCTTATCAATGCGTGCAAGTGCCGCATTGGCCGCTTGCCTGGCCTCGTTGCTCAACTCATTACGCTTGGGTGGAACATAGGCTTCGTATTTTTTCCTAGAACCAGAGCCAGAGGGAGCCGCTTGCTCCGGTTTGGGGGCATTCAGCTTGTGGCCCTCGCCCATGCCGCTGCCCGTGAGCTTGAGCTGGAAAGGATCTAACTTGTAGTAAGGGGGTTTGTAGGAAGTTTTAGGTTTAAAACTCACCTTAAAGGCCGCCGCCTCCTCCTTCTTGCGGCTGAAGAACTTCTTGATCTTGGACATGCCTAGCTTAAATACGTGGCGAGTGTTCCTTGGGCAACTTTAACTTGGCCACTGACAATTTAAGTTCCTCGATTTCCTTGAGAGTGCCTGCGGATAAGGAAGTTATTATTATCCTTGTACAAAGAAACGTTGCAGTTTTCCCACTTACTTGGCCTCACAAACTTCTCTGTGATGACCTGGCCGTAAACAGACCACGAATAGCCGATGAGTACGCAAGTTCCTAGAAGCAGGACGAGCAGGACCTTTAGTAGCGTTGCCTGTAGATCCGTGAAGGCTATGGGGCCGTCCTGCCAGCTAAAATCACCCGTCAAGGACTCGAATTTGCTTCGCAAATCGACAGCCGCTTGAAGTGCAACACCAGCAAAGAGCTCCACGCGTTCGGCTATCGTCTGCAGCGTTGTGTTCAGGGAATCCGCGTTGATATGGAAAGTCATTGGCTTGGCGAAAGACTCTGACGTTGTAGATTAGTTTTTTTCTTGCTTTCCTTTGTTTATATCTGCTGCATCGTTTTCTGAGAATTTTTTTTATTAATTTTTATTGTTAGTGTGACCGAAAAAGCCTAGCAGACTATATTGATGGTGTTTTAACCTAACCAGCTACTGGTCACATTTTAATCGATAGGCAAATCTCGTTCCCTTAGCACTGCCATACTTTTTGGTAAGCTAAAGTGTTGGTAAACGCGGGGGATAATAGCGCCAAATTTGAATTTGAGATAACGTTTTATTTAATGCTTTAGGGGCCTGACCTCGTTTGGATTACCTTGATTTTTGCACGTGCATCCTGTTTATTATTGGGGGAGCTGTGCTTGGCCTTATAGAGTGGCTGTAGGCTTTTTAAACATTGCACAGAAAATATTAATTTTTTTTTATTAGTTTGTTGTTTAAAATAATAATAATAAAAAGTTGAAATTCATTGTATAATTGAAAAAAAGAATATTACTAAAGATTATATTAAGTGATGTTTAGTTTAACATTCTTATTCATCTAATTAAATTTAATTATAACAAAATATTCCATAAAAACTAAGAAACCGAAAGCTTTCCCTGTAAATTCCATTTATTTTCGATAAAATATTTTACAGCTTCTCTCCTTATTATATTTAAAATATAAACCAATTTCAAATGCAAATCAGTACAAGTAACGATCTCATTTTTCCCCGTGTGATTACATAATTATTATTGTTTTTTTCGGGTAACCCACACGCCCATTATTTATATGCAAGGGCTCCCCGGCAGCTGTCGTAATTGAATGATTTTCGATCGTTTCGGCAAGTGCTTTTGCTTCCTGTAATTTTCGGCGATTTAGGCTGCCTTCGTTTGTTCCCTTGACTTGTCTTTCGCCTTGCCAATTGATTTTCGATCCTTGAGGTGAAGAGGATCTCTCTTCAGCTCCAGCTCCATTTCCATGGTCATTACCCATCTCCATCTCCAGGCGGAGAGATCACGCTCCAGTGGTGCGATGCGGGCGCCCGGGGTTGGACTTGGTAGTTGGGTTCAACAGCCAAGAAGCAGCACCGAAAGAGAAATCTCTTGCAGCTTATGGCTTCCGTATGCGCCATGCCTCGCGCTCCACTGGCTGAGCAGCGTCGTCGTCTTCGTCTCCGCTGGCTGTTTTTCTTGCTAGTGCCTTCAGTTTACGTTTTTGTGGCTTTTTCTGGCTTTCTGCAACTTCAATTACACCAGACAGACACAAACAGATACAAATGTCTATTCTATTTCGCTTTGGTTTATTTATGCTGGCTCATTTTTCTCGGCGGCGACGACGGCGGCTAGGCAAAATGTCGACGACTTATAATTCGAGCAGCGTGTAAGAAAGATTTTCCCCCGCTTCTCGTTCTGCTCTCTGCGGTCCGTTGGTTTTTGCCAGCCATCGCAATCAGCGGCGGCTCCAAGGCGTGGCGTAGCGTAGCTGCTGCTGCTGGAGCAGAGCAGTATCCCGATCTTTCCCAGCTCTCGGGCTCAGCCCGGCCGCCTGTCCATGGCCATTATATCTATCACCATCACGCGATATGTTCTCACTTGCAGTGAACCTCCAAGTGCCCATCATTCAAAGTCATTTCAAGACACACAAAGAAATTAGAGCGGAGATCAAGATGTATCTTATATTTTTAGGATGTCGATAGATAGATGTTCATAGATATCTTTAAGATGTCGATAGAAATATATCTTAATTTTTGAATTAGAAAATGAGGACATATTTAAAAGTTTATTGAGAGATTTTCCTTAAAACAGTAAGGATTTTAAGATAAAACTGAGATATTTTAAAGGTTTAAAACTATAAAATATATTTCTTAAATTCTTTTTGGTTAATTTAAAATTTTCTAATAATTTTACATAAGAAATGGTTAATTTAATCTTTAAAAATTATAATATACATCTAAATTAAAATGAAATTCCTTAATTGAAATAAAATTATATGAGTTTGGTACAAATCCCTACAAACCCTACAAATCCTTACTTCTCACATCATCTTAAATTTCCCTTTTAAAAAATGTACCCTCTTTTCATTATATTTTTTTTCCTGGTGCAGAACCCATCGGTTGCAATTGCAGCTCAACTTCTCGACTGTTTTTTGCGCAATTAAAATTCCACAAATGCTTCTCGGAGGGCAGGAGGGGATTTCTGCGCACCCCAGAGCCAGCCAAGGAATGCAAGACTGGCGCGCATGCGCCGGAGTCCACAGTCCACGGTCCGTGCAGTCCATCGTCGCGTTTGCAATTGTTGTTATCAGCCATGCGCCGAACCTGAAAAACTAGTTTCGATTGCCAGCTGAAGACAGAGGCGGTGTGTGGCCAATGCTCAGCGAAAAACTTGGAACAGAAGAGGAGGGGGGAGAGGAGAAACTGCAGAAATGGGTAGTCTTTCAGGTCCTGGGGTATTATGGGATCAAAGGAAGAAGGAGCGAAGATGATAACTTAAAGACTTTAATAGGTTGAAGTATTCGTTAAAAACACGTTTTAGTTTATAAATAAATATTTGTAAAAATCTTAAGATAGGAAATTAACTTTAAAAAATATTTATTTAACTTTTTTAAATTAAAAACATTTACCATAGAGTTTTTTAAGCTAAGAATTCTAATTTAATATAAATATTTTACTCTCATAAAG
>JAEIIJ010014004.1:0-10734 GCA_018904815.1 Drosophila ogumai | reverse complement strand
TCTAGCCGGCATCGCTTTCTTTTTAGTTGTCGTTGCATTCGCACTTAAGTGATTTTGACACTTGTCCTACTTTCCATGCGTTGATTTTTTATGTCAGCAGACCGGCCACCAACCGGCGCCCCTCGAATCTCCATAGAGAGCATGGCATACCTTCCTGACGAAGTTGTTCACCTTTCAATAATGCCGTGACAGACGGCGACGGAAGTGCCATGGAGGAGTGTCTGGAGCGGAGTTGGAGTGTACCAACTTTTTCCTACTACTCATTTCCACAGTTTTCCCCTTTTTTTAAATACACTGAGATAGGAAGATAATCCGCTTCAGGATTCTGTTGTTTTGTAGAGATTTGGATAACAATGGGACTGAGATAAACGAGGTGTTTTAGGGGACTTTGAATTTTTGTTTTTTTTTTTTGTCTTTTTTAATAATAATTTAATATTTGATAGAAGGATCTGGAAAATTAATAAAAGCTCTTAATAAATTTAGATTTTTAACATTTTGTATATTAAAAATGATTTACAGTGTTGCTCCTCTGCCTTTGTCTCTTTTATTTGTGTTCGTTAACTATAGTTGTAGTTGGAGTTGCAGCTGCAGTTGCTGTGGTTCCAGTTGTCATCATTCCGTTCATAATACTCAACGTCATCAGCGTCTTTTGGCTTTGCCCTGCGCTGATGGGCGTCAGGCGGCTGAAGTGCACTTTTGCGGATTCGCCTGATGATTTGTCGCTGTGTGTCGCCCAGCTCCCTCTCCTTTGCCCGCTGCCCATCGCCGGCTAGGAGCTCCTCCAACTGGCTCTCTGACTGCCTGTCATGCTGCGCTCTCCTGTCCCTTGTATCCTGCCTCCTGTCTCCTATCTCTTTGCCTGTTTGTCTTAGCCCACTTCACAGGCGCATCGTTGGTTGGCAAGCCGACAGTTCGCTTTTAGCTTTAACTTGACTTCAGAAATGGAGACCAGGTGTAGTGACCGTACTATATATCCGATTTAAAGCTTATTACAGAAACAGCTTGTTTTAAATAAGATGTATTACCTATAATGTTAAGGTTTTGCGATTCTATATCGTTTTAGTTGCAATATGCACCTCTTCCAAATTACTTTTAATCGATATCACGCGACAAATCCAAACTTTTCAACTTCCTGTTCCCAAAAATAATGATATCTTTTAAACTTATTAGCAAGCAATGTCTTCTGCGCTTTCGCAAAATAAAGTAATAGCTAAACTTGGGCAGATTAAATCATTTCCTGTCCCAACCCAACCCACAAGATACACATGCACGCGATAGCTGAAACTTTTCATCGCCCAAAGTTTTGACAAGAATTTTGTCTCCCTTTTCTTTTTCGGCCATGTTTTTTTTTTGCTCGCTGTCAAAGTATATTTTACAGCTCTCTAAGCCACACGCACACAGGCGCAGGACCACACACCCACACACAGACAAAGTCACTTTGGCATTAAAAACTAATTTTATTTCTAATTAATTTTGACGTCTCGTCGTTTGCGGTTAAATATTCGGGCACGCGAGCAAAGACTTTCTGCCATTGTGGTGCGGGCTTCGAGGCGAAGTCATTAAAAAAGTTGCCAAAAGACTGCCTGAGCACAACTTTCGGCACGTTCAAAGGAGAGTCCTGGGAGGAGTCCTGGTAGGAGTCCCCGGCGCTTGTGGGCGGCTCCATGTGTATTTAGTTGTCAGCTCCAGCTTTGGCGGCGGTGCACATTTTAAATGCCTCAAATGAAATTAACAAAGAAAGAGCCGTAAAATGTCACCGCAGCAGGTGTACAGCATACACACACATCGTATGTATATTCGTATCTGTCGCTCACACAGACACGTATCAGCCGCAGACAGGATAAAACATATATGTAGCCTGGCAACGGCCTTAGCCTTAAGCTATGGGCTACCAACTCTAAGGCTTTTGGTTAAATTTAAAATGAAGTTGTCTTTTCAAGATGAGGCAAAAGTTTACTGCGGTGACGGGCACAAGCCCCGAAGAAGGTGCTTAAATTCTGGTTTACTGATTTGCCTGGCGCACCAAGTCAAGTCAAGTTTAGGCGAGATTAGAATTAGAGGTGGATGCTAAGATATATTAAATAAATTATATAAAAAGCTTTAGTTAATGTATTTAAAATATATTTTAATTTGTACACCAATATTATTTAAAAATCTTAGTCTAAGCTTTACTTAAAACCTCAAAAAACAAAATGAAGTATTTTCGACAACCCAATTCTTTTGAAAACCCATTCAAGCACTAAGCTTCGACAGCACAGCTTACCGTTTTTCACCCTTAAAACTCTCATCCCTTGAATGGGTATATTATAGAGGCTTTCGTCTCCATCCCAATGAAAGCCATCTGGTTCACAGAGGGTGAGAGCGAGGGACTTCTGCCTAACCGATCATTGTTCTGTCCATTGTGCACACTGCGGCGTATACGCAATATATTTCTGGGGTTTTATTTGGCGCTGGTCATATACAACAATGTATGCAAATAGTGTTGGTATATGGCTACGCCACGCCCTCAGTACACCACCACCCCCACATTGTAAACAATATTGTCAACAAAATGCCCGCAAAAACACTCACACTCGCACACACAACACACCATTCCCATAGACATACACGATAGGCGAACAAACAAAAGTTGCACTGGTGCGCGTTTTATTTAGGTTTGCCCAAAGGTTTAGCAATGGCAATGGCATTTTTGATATGAGCCTCCAAAAAAATAAAAGTAAAATGTGACAAGCCTCTATGGGAATGGACCTGGAAGGTACCTCGTATAAGAAACTTGAAAGGTTTTAAATACCTTTTTGTTTCATTAAAAAAAAAAAAAAACCAGAAAGAATTTCGTAAATTAATCAATCAATGGTAGGTTAACGACACATTTCTAAAATTAATAGGCTTACTTACCTGCTAAATTATTATTATTATGATTAATGTTCCCACATTAGTCACTTTAATTTAGAATATTAATTTAATGCCTTCACTAAGCTTTATTGCTGTTTACTTTACTGCATGTTTAATAAAAAACCGATGGTATCTTGATCAGATTGTACACTTTTATGGTGCCTGTGAGTATACTTTTTGACCCTTGTGTGTATGAAGGGTGTCACAACAGAGCGTCAGAGGCAATAATAAAACCCTAGGTCATTTGCTAAAGCGCTTAGTGTCCGAGCTTATTTGTCCAACGCCTGTCCGGCTGGGCGCTTGTGTTGGCCCTTTTATGGCTTTATTAAAACTAATAAACAATGGCAGCAGAGCCAGCCACCCATCACGGCTGCACCCCACGTCCGCTCCATCGATTTCTGGCGTTGGAAATCGGCTTTCACTTTTGGTTTTTCCCTTACAGCCGAGTTAATGTCTCCGCAGTGGCCGCCTCTTTGTGCAATTAACGCGGGTAATCCCCTGAATGCGGCGACCGGCCGGCTCGATTTAAATGCATTTATTTACTTAAACCGTGTAAACAATTGATCAATGCTCTGCCGTCGCGTTCTATAAGTAAATAAACAGACGCGTCCGCCTGAAATATTCAATTAAAAGTTGTTAAATGAAACATTTACAAAGCGAGCAACAAAAGCGCCGGCACATCTCCGCATATTCGCTGCGAATGGAGCAATGTCAACAGTGGTGCGGATGGAGCACTTCCATTCAGTCGCCTCACAGCGGGATTTCTGGCACCATAAGCTCAATGATTGGCAATACACTGAGCCGAATATCTATGGACTGAACGATATCTTAATTCGAAATTGTATAGAAAAAAGTTAAAATAATAATAAATGAAGTACTTTACTGACTATATTTCGACGGGATTATTTTCCTACCAACATTATTTTGCCCCCTAAAAATTGCCAATTCTCTCAAATAAACTAAACTAGTCCCGTCTTAGAAAATCTCTTATTAAAAGTATATCTAAGTAAAGTTTCTGTAAATAATTCCCACTGTTTTTCCGCTGTTCGAAGAGGTGTGATGCCCTTAATTGTGCCACAAAGTGAGTTATTCGTAAAAATCGAATCGATTCGTTCTTGTACATGCAGCTGTTGCTTTTATTGTTGGTCCTGCGGTCGGTTTGCCGGTTCGGAAGTTGGCTTTAATTCGATTGTCTGGCCGGAAACAAAAGCACTGTTGCGATAGAATCTCAAAAATGTAAAAATTAATTCACTCCCCGAGGAATGCATTCAAATGGAAGTGTATAAAATTAACAATAAACCTGATACAGTCCCCCTGGGAGTTGAGCTCTAAAGATGAGACTAAATGGAATTTGAAAAGTTCAAAGCCATCCTTAAAATGCAGCGAAAATGCAGGGCTATATTCGGATGACAGGGCCATATTTTGTTAGCCTTTTCAGGCTTTTGCCGGCTTCATTAGCCATTCCAAAGTTGGCTGTATATCAGGCAGCAGATTCATCTTAATATCCGACGTCTTTTGCGCCTTTTCGGAGACTTTTGGGGGTCTTTTCCAGCCGGCTTGCACTTGAGGCCATAATGTTTGCTCCTGCCGCCCACAACCTCGGCGTCTTTTCGGGGCACAAACTTATGCCGCACATTATGAGAATGCCGTCGTCCCCGGCACATAAATTAATGAAAATTTATTTATGCTCCCGAAAAGTATAGAGCAAACAATGGCGCCAACTTCTCTGGGTCTCAGCACGGCAGGAGTGTTGGGGGGGGGGGCTAAGAACGGTTTCCAGTGCATTAAGCAATGAATTTGCCGCCACCAAAGGTTGCATATATCACTCCAGAAAAGGAGAATGTGCACCGGCTCTATGAGCAAATGTCATGCAACACACAGCAGCGACAGCGGGCGGTGGAGTCTCCAACTAAAAAATCAATTTGTTAAGCTTGAAAGGGGAATTTTTTTCGGAGCCTCCATGTCGCTTAGATAATATGCTTTTGTGTCGGGGTGGAAATATTTGCCAGGATAACAAGCAAGGTGTCTCGTGTCCTGGCTGAACAAAATGACTTTTCGTGCTGCTTGCCAAATGGTCAACATTACATTTCCTATCTCCTCACCGCCATTTTCCCTTTTTTGCATGCAGTTTCCGCTTCCGTTTGGCTTAGTTGGCTCTGTCTCTTCTTTAGTTTGTCGCTGCCTCTCTCTCTCTCTCTCTCTCTCCCTCGTTTCCCTGGCACTTTGCATGTCGTCACGCGCTTCGTGTCCTGCACTCGAAATGCACTTATCATGCAGAAGGTCCAGGACAATGTTCACTTGGCTGCGGCATTTTGTAGATGTTTTGTCGAAAATGTCAACAAAATCCAGGGCATTAATAGCGTATTTAGACGGAAGTTTGTCCGTATCCTGTTTTCCTTTTTATGTCCTCTCTGCCACATCATCAATTACACATTTTACAACCTCTGAGTCTGAGACCTCTGTGGCTCTCCCCGTCTGTCCCAATGGAGGGAGAGTGTGCCACGTTCGGGTCACTGGCAAAACAGACATAAATCAAACATTTCCCACGTTGCGAAACAATTTCCGACTCAAGACTCCCCCCGTTCATGTGCTCCAGTGTCTATCTTTTAGATGAGTTTTATTTATGGCATCCGCCGAAACACAAACTCACAAACTCACACACGAGCTGGCAGCCAGTCGGGCAGGCAGACAGACATTTGATAAATGTATAGACAATATGACTTCAGTTAGAAAATTTACAATTGCTTTTAACTTGATACGTAATTGTTGTTACTACTGTTGCTGTTGCTGGGCGGGTGCTTTTGTATTGCATTTTGATTTGTGGTTTATAAGCCTTTGTGTGGGCCATAAATTTGGCTTATTTCGCATGCCATTCCCGCTGTTGGTGAAGTTTCGGCAATTGAATCAGAACTTTAATGGCATTTACACAATTGTTGGTGTTGCGTGTTCCATGGCGTATGCGTAATATTTTCGAAAAACATTCTGCACAACTCTTATTGACCGAGAGAGCTTTCAATTAATTTTATAACGAAGCTTGTGGGTTTGCTTTTCGCTTTTGAAAATATATTGGATTATTTAATACATACAAAAGTGAGCAGCAGCAAGGAGTTCTACAAAATAACAAATTAAATTGACCAATGCTAAGTTTTTTTGAGTTTTTTTAATAAAATCAATTAAACCAATACTTAATATACAAGTAATTACTTCCATTGCTTTACGTAAATGTAATCATTTATCTAATTATTTCACTACACTTCCCGCAAGTTCTTCAACTTTAATTCATCCTGAGTTTGCTCCACTTTTTCACAGAAACTTTGTGCTTTCTTCATTACGTCAAAAGCATCTGGCAACTGGCAGCAGACAAAAAGAAGACCAAGAATTTAATTTGCTGCGCAACATTTCATTTAATTCATTCCTTCATTATTTCCATTATTGGTCACATTTTATGATTGTTATTTCGGCTGTGGGAGGGAGGACCTTTGGCATTTGCGGCATGCAGCTTAATTTAATACGCCCTTCACTCAGCCTCAGTCCTTTTGCCAGACTCGTCCCTGATGATGGTTTCTTTATGGCGGCGTTTTATGTATTTATTTTCGTGGGCAACACGGAAAGGGTTTTGGGCGGACAGCCTCTCACGGCACGTAACTCCAGCAGATGTCCAATCTCGAGTGCTTAAATTATTTATTAGGCATCTTTTGCGACAGCTTACGACCTTATGAAATATTATTTTCTTTGTGCCAAGACAGCAATAACAAATGAAACATATGGCCCGGCAGGCGGCCTGTCTGGGTGGGTCAGCTCATAAATTATTAGCCGGCTCGTGTGACCCACGGGTCAGGCATAAATCCAATCAAATTGACAGCAAGTCATCGTCTACAGGATCTGCATATTCATTAGGCATTCTGAAATGGATGGAAATGTATTAAATTGCTTTGGGAATAAATACTTTGAATGCATTTGGTACGGAAAAAGTTTCACATATAATTTTAATTGGTCTGTAAATGCATTAAATATTTATTAGGAAAATAAGTAAACAATTTAATATTTTGAATATTTGTTATATATTGAATAAAATTGTACCCAGTATATAATTTAAATATTAAACAAAAGGAAAAATATGTAAATTTGGAAATTATACTTCCTATAATTTCCCACATGAATACATTTCCTTAAATACAATTAACTAAAGAACTTCAAACCCTAGAGAGGCTATAAATATGTTATTTTGCATATAATTTATATTTGAATAGCTTAAAGGTACCCGAAATTCAGCAGAAACCAATAATGAAAATTCCGCCTTGTTCTCCTTGGAGAACCCAAGGCTATTTGCTACTCCACACTGAAATTTACATAACCATGAGCTGTTCGAAATTTGTTTCATTACCATTTTAATGATTCATTTGACTTATTGTTTGCACATTTGACCAATTAAATTGGCCACCAACGACGGCAGCAACAGCCTGAGTATTTATTCATAATTCATTCGTTGGATTCGACAATATCCAATGTGAAACACTTGTCAAACCACATTATTTACGGTTGATTGGCAGTGCACAGAGCTTTTCGTCAATGGAATTGGTTCGAAAATTATTAAAATAACAAGACAGTAAATTACTTTTTGTTTTTCGATCTGCAAGCTTGTTTTACTCAATTCGTTAATCAAAATATATATACAGGCTCAGAGGATAAGGGAAGGGTTTGCAATACAGTAAGAAAATAAATGTAGTCCGTCCATTATAGTATTGCAAATATAGTTGATCAATTTAACATGCATTAAATTAAGAAATATTATAAATAAAATAATATAAATATTATATCTATTGGCTCAAAGGATGGAATAATTTTCATTTAGTTTTATAGGAGTTTTTTAGTATTTAACTAAATGTATGCATATTTTACACAAATTTACTCAACTAAGTACTTTATTGTTTCTAATTTAATAACAGTTATTTAGAAATTATAAACAAGACCTTCAAATTTTGATTGTAGTGTAATAGAAACTGGCTGTTGTGCAAGAACATGAAGCCAACTGTGTTGGTCTTGAAAACGCAGTCTGGCAGTAAATTGTAAGTTTATTTCGTATGAAATTTATTTAGCCTGTAAAGTGTAATCTCAATGCTGCTCCCTGCCGTTGTTTGTGTTTTCGGAGGCCACAAATTTGCCATATCTTAATGCGGAGCAAAGACACATAGACTCGACTAGGCAGCAGTTGAACCGATCCGAGCCGACGAAGTGAGTGGCTCTGGCTATGGGGAGTTGACTGGGGAAAAGCGAGCAAATATTTATTTGGACTCCAGTGCCGGAGGTCTGACTACTAGTTATTCTCTAGGACATTCCATTTGCACCTGAGTCTGTGCTGATGCAGCTACTGATGCTCCTTCTAATTGAATTGTTGTTGGGCGGACTAAGTTAAGGTCCGCAGAGTGACTCTGCCGGTTATAAATTAACAGCTAATTGTGTATGCAAATTAAATTGTATGTGCCACTGCAGATGGCATTTAAATCATAATTTTGCTACGTTCACTATTTATTTAGTTTTGCTCTCGAAATTGCGAAGATTAATAATGCAGATGTTTTGCCGAAAGCTTTTAGAAAATCAGGTTAATTGTGGGCAGCGGGCGGAGAGGATTGTTATAAATTCATATAAATGTAATTTATACTTAATTACCATTTGTCAAATTTTTAAAGTTATAAAAATGGTAAATATAACTGCAGTTAAATTATTTATAAACAATTAAAGAAAGAATGAAGAATTTTCTACAGAAAATGAAAGAAATTGACATTAATAGTAAGCATTTTCTTAACCAAATAAAATGTAACTTTTCCTAACCAACTAACAGAATATACTAATTGGCATGTGGATAATAAGTTAAACAAACATTCAGCCAGAAATTATCTAGGCGCCATAAACTGATTGACCGAGAGACCAACACAAAACACTTGGCAAACAGCGGTCAATGTGCAAACAATAACATATTGGCATCATCAAACGAGACATTTTATAGATTTATGCAACTCTGACATAAAGCTGGGTAATTTCCGCTCTCTGGTATATTGTGGGCTGGCTGCAGGGAGAACTCGGAATGTCCATCAAAAACGTCAGCAACCATAACTGTGGCTATGCCTGTCGACACTGAAAGAAAGGGAACACCATTAACAGCATAAATAAAAAAAAGTTGTATACCTCATTAATGTAATGGTAAAGGAGTATTTTTAAAAATATATTTTAAAGACCACCCTTTTGTGTATTTATTATATTAAAAAATATTTATATTAGTATAAAAATTTTAAAACATTTTTCTTAGTTCAAAGTCAATAAGAGGAAAAGCAATTTGCGTAAGCTGTCAGCGACAAATTTGCCCTCGAGGACCAGCTGAAATTTTTGCTGCGCTTCATTTTTTTTTTTTTTTCATTCATCGGCGATTATGCATAACTGATATTTTAAAGCCAAGGCTAATTAATGCGCCTGATTATGCGGTCAAGATATATGACATAACCGTAAGTCGGTGAGCTGAATATCCTGCGTATGACATTCCGCGAGTATCGACGCTCACAAGGGGCGTTCACGCCGATGTGCTGCCTGCTTCGATAACCGGAAGTTGTTGTTGTCTTAATAAAGCACCCGTTTCCGGTAACAATTGAAATAGTTGAGATGGGGCTTCGCTGGTATCAACTTCACTCGACGCTCGAACACTCTGCGTGCGTTTCACTCAATGAAACTGGAGATCTCCGGGCTCTAGCATAAACTAAAACAAATAATCTGAAGTACAATAGGGAAAACCAAAATAATCTTTGTAGCTATGATCCTATTTTTATAATATTCAAACAAGTTAGATGAATATACTTGACTGACAACTGACAACTTTGGCACAGATGGCAAAACTTTTGCTGGGCTTTGATAAGCAAAGTTGTTGCCGTATATAATTTCAAAAAAAAGCCTCAAAACTAAGTTAACTTATAATAATTATACAAATACACCAGCCTCTAGCAGGAGTTAACCCACATTTTCTGAATCTTAATTGAAAAACTTGCGGGTTATCTATAGTTGAGCTGATAACCGGAATGGGCCTCAGCAATTTGTAGAAATTTTCATTTCATGTGCTGCACAAATAATTAAATATTACCCAAATAGACGAGTGCTCTAGCCAGAATCCGCAGCCCTGTTCGTGCGGCAAATTTAATAAATGGAAAAAGTTTCACAATGCCCAGGCTCGCCGACTTTGCCCTTGTACCTTTTTGCCCAGAGTTCGGAATATTTTCAATTACAGTTCTCTGTGTGCCACGCCCTCACACACTCTGCCCATTTCCAAACACACACATACACACGCAGTCAGGGGCATTTCGCATATTAAACTAATTAGTTCATCAACATTTTAAACTGCGCTCCAAAGGAAATTTGCATTTTCAGCCTGTGCGTATGCAGCGCTCCTTTGTCCTTTTCCGCTTGATATCCTGTTGAGCGCACACTGTCACGGATTAGCAGGCTAGCAAATGACAGCGACACCTACTGCTCGGAAATACTCTCTACGAATAGAAAAGGTAGGAGGCAAGAGGACTGTGGATTCGGAATGTTTATATAAAGAAAATAATCTAATAAAATAATATTACGCTCAATATATCGAGAAAAAAATAATTGAACTATTAACTTATTTGACTTAGAAGCTTAGTAAATACTCCATTATATCTAATTTAACGAATGTCTAGAAGATCTACAAATAAAAACCTATTAATATAAAATAAATTTAAATAGGCACATGAAAATGTATGTCATTGTAATTCTTAGGACATATCGACGCATTTTCGCGAAAGTATCGTATGTTGAAAAAGCTAATTTTACAGGAGA
>JAEIIJ010014001.1:0-16945 GCA_018904815.1 Drosophila ogumai | reverse complement strand
AAGCTGATAAGAACAGATACTACACTTTGATCTTAGCCATAAGGCCGAGAAGCGATAACTGTGCTTGCGAGTCGCAGGGTCTCCATGAGCCATGCACTAGAATCAGTTGGGAATCGCAGGTACACGCATGTGGGAAAAACGGTATATGCGCATAGTCATCGTGCTGCATGCTTTTAGGCACCTCGCTGGTTTGTCACAAAACGAACGGAGCTCTCTTTTGTGGTTGAATCTTTGTTGGATGATTATTATATTATTGTTTATTTAGAAATTCTTACTTAATAAACGTGACTCCTCTTAATGGCAATTTGATTGTGAAAGTAAGAAAATAAGCCATTCTTTATTAAACTTATGTAAACATATATTAAAAAGTATCTAAAACCCACATCTAAGGGAACCTTATTGGGAACCCCAAGCATAACATTCTTTGGCGGTGGGCAGGCTGTGGCTTCATTTTGTTTTACTTTTCAACAAAAACAAAGCCACTGAAAGATGCAACGTAGCTTTCTGCTGACAAGAACTGCCTGGGCAGTGGTCCTTTCAATTCACCTTGAGCCCAACGCTGACTAGGGGATGACAAGTGAAGCTGAAAAAATGTCCCCAAGATACCCGCAAATAAAGGAAACACTTCAGTTGGTGGAATATTTTTGGCCATGTATTTTTTCTAAGCTAAACATTGAAACATAAAACTTGAACTTGTACTTATGCATACATAGGTATTAAATAAATAAGGACAAAATATTATCGGAGATTACATTTGATAAAAGCAGCAGCATACGTACTTCCTGATCTGGACATTAGGCTTGCGTTACATTTCTTTGTACACACAGAATTCATACAAGGTTTGGGATAACATGTCACAGTTTATCTTTGCTATTTTTCGCCTCACATATATTTCGCACAATTTAGCAAGTTCTGAATTGAAACAGAATGACTTGGCTTGTTTTTTTCTCTCAACACTTAAATAGAACATACAGAGTAGAATTTACAAATTTTGGCTTACACATACATACAATTTAGACTTTAAATATAAGCTACGTTAAGGGTATTACCAATATATATGTAAATAACTTTCATATCATATAAGGCTTGCCAAGAGCCGCGCCTGTGCGACCCGCAGCTATTCAAAAATTGTACTAGAAAATAAACGAGTGAACCGTCGGATGCGAGTCCGTTGGCTGCAGCGGTTCATCGCCCTCTGAACGCATCGTAACAAAAATAAGACGACACGCAAACACAAAACAAACTAAAATAAAACGATCAACTAAAAAACACAAAATAAAACGTGCGCCTGTCTAGTTTGAAAACTATTTGGAAATGGCTTCCAGATGCTAGCCCGCCTTCTGGGTTTGCTTCTGACGCTGCAGGGCCTCGAAAGCCTCGATTTCCTTCTTTTCTTTGGCCTGGTTGCGACGCTCGTACTCCAGACGGTGCGAGATAATGCGCTCCACAATACGCTCGGTGGTCATATCATTGCCCGAGTCGATCAGCTCGAAGATGGCTTTCGTCTTTGGCAGGGCATACGGATCGATCTTGCCATCTTCCAGCGCAATGGGTGTACCGCCATGGCAGACGACATCGATTTTGAAATGTTCCAGCAGCTCCTCGGTGACGCAATAGGGTGCACCAATTACAACCTCGTTGACGAACTGAAAGAAAAAGATTGGTTAGTCGTTAACGAACTTGAAAATTGTATATCTGTTAAATATTTAAAAACGTTCCACTTTGATATATCGAAATTTTAAAAATCTAAAGCAAAGCTCAAAATAAAATCGATTCTATAAACGATAAATCGATTTTTTAATTTAATCATTTTAATTATAATTTGTGCTCCTTTAGTATTCTTAATTTTACTGGCTGACCTAGTAAAACACAAAACAATGTTCTTTAATTTTATTAATAGTAAATTTCTAATGCTATCTAAATGGTGAAGAACACCAAAAAGTTCATATTTAATACAAAAATCGATAAATAAAATGTAAATAACTATATTTCTATCACGTAAATCCATATATATGGAAATTAAATTATTTCCATTACGATTTTAATTAAAAAGATAAAATAAAAGTAAAAATCGATTTATTTTCAGCTCTGGCAAATAAATTTTAAAATATTGATTTCATCGATAAATATCGTTCCACTATCCCTAGCTAGGTTGACTTACCTTGCAGGCCAGCACGCTGAGTACGCGCTCGTGCAGGTTCATAATCGGATAGTTGCTGCCCTTGTAGGAGTTGACCACAGGATCTGTGTGCAGGCCGACAATGAGATAATCGCCCAGTTTGCTGGCCTTCTCTAAAAAGTCCAGATGGCCCACGTGGAAGAGATCAAAGGCGCCAGCCACATACACCTGAAGAATTTGTATGTTAGCCATATATATTACGGGAAAGATATTTCACAGGGGACTTACGATCTTATCGCCAGGATTTGGGGACTTTCCATCGCTAAACTGTATGATCTTTTGGGTGGTCGGCAAGAACTGACTGCAACCGGTCCATGGACTTTTGGCTGCCGAATCTTGACCCATGTTCGATGAACCTGGATGGGATTTCATTTGTCTTTTTAAAATCTTCACTGTTTTTGCAATTTGATAGTTTGTGTAATAAAGCAACGCAGACAAATGAGCAGAGTGTTTTTTATATTATAGAGCGGAATTTACGTTTAGGATTTTTGATTTTGATTTCGTATTTAGGATGCGGATTTTGGATATTGCAGGTGGCAGGTCATTGTTTTTTGCATTATGGATTCATTTCGCGGTTTTCATTCATTTCATAGAGGTTTTAGCATATATTTCATAGGTTTTTCATAAACATTATATATAATTTTTTGTTTTTTGTTAGTGGTAAACAGTGCGTACATAGAAATAAAAAGAAGAGAAAGAGTAAAGTTGTAGAGAGCAACATACATAAATCAGGGAATTAGTCAACGTTCAAAACTATGCAAGGCCTTGCAATGGGGAAACTAATAAACCGAAAGCTTAAATTAAGCGTGCATGGCCCGAAAACGTATATATGTATCTTTCATACTTATAACTGATTTCGATCGATTTTGCATGCAGAACAAATGTACAAGAACCAAAAGAGATAAAGAAAAGAAAGTGCCAAAAATTAAATCTTACAATTAAATGTTAGTAATGGTTAATAAATAAAAACTTTAAACACAAATATCTATGAAAATGTCGCACAAATCATAAGACTTGGCTCGCTGTGATCATGAAGGACATTAAAAATTAAACATAACATAAAAAGGCATGTAAGAAGCGGAAGTGGAAACAAGCGGAAGCTACCTTCTTTTTCAATGTCATATTCGGCGGATCCCTGGCGGAAATGGTTGCGGGTCAGCAGCAGCATTCGACCTACCAGGTCGGTGGTCGAGACACCAGCCGTACGTCTTACTTCCCTGAAAGGAAACAATAAGTCAGTTAAAATTGTATAGATTAATAATTCAACATTGTGATTTATTTGTTGTATAAATCGATATTCGATCTTTTAATCGAATTATTTGAAGAATTTTTTTTAGAAAATCGATTTATTTCCAAACGTTATTTCGATATCTTAATTTTGTTAATATATCGATAACATATGTACATCTCCTGTCGAAACTTATCGAATTCTATACTTACTTGTAGCGATTAGCTGATTTGACCAAATGATATGTGTCCACACCCTCCGCGGTCATTGTAATGTCATCTGCAATGCCAAAGGAATTCACTTAAGAAATGCTTTAAAAAGTTATATCGCTGATGCACTCACCGCCATGCACACAGAAATCACAGTTGTTTCGATCGAGCACCTCCAGTGTGGTGACATAGGGAGCTCCAAGCACAACCTCATCAACCCATTTGATGCCCTTGACCATCTTAACGCGCTCCTCCTCTGTGAAGACGGGCGGTCCCTTGTGCTTGGTGATCTCCTCGTCGGTGTGAATGCCCACAATTACCTTGTCACCAAGAGCTTTGGCTTGTCGCAGGGAATTGGCATGCCCGAAGTGAACCATATCATAGCTGTTAGGGGGAAAGATAAAATTCAATTAGTGGAGTTGCTACACGAATCGAAGAATGGTGTACGGAACAAGGTAAGTTATCGAAAGTGTGCCGACGGAAGAGAAAGATGTCACCTTATCACACGACATGGGAGGTACATGGGGTTATTGCTACCGGAAATGTCTATAGTCTGTCAGTCTGTCAGGCAAATTCAACAACTCCGACCTTCATGGCAATAGATTCTAAGAAGGTGGGACAATCAGTGCGAATAATTAGCGCATTCCCAGACCAGTTTGGCCCAGTTATCATTTTAAAACCAGCTTATAGAGTGGTATAGAGTATGTTCATTTTATGGATAGTTTGCAAGTCTGCTTAAATCAAAGAACTATTTAATTTCCCCAGCAACAGCCTTTAGGCGAAAAGCTAGGCGCTTATGTGGCATAAAGCCATTAACTTGTCCGGGCTTGTGTCCACACAATTTACATAATTTACAGAGAGCACGATGCGATGTGTGGTCGAGTGCGCAAATGACCAGTAGCCGTGTTGCTATACCCAGACAGCGACTCTTGTGTGCTCCAATTTGGCGCTGCGTTGGTCAAGATTGCTCTTTGGACTCGATCATCAGAGTGGGCACGTTAAAAAACGTCGATGTTGAGAGATGTTGATGATGATGATGGAGCAATCTACCACCAAGGCAGCGTTTGGCAATTATAAATGCAATTGTACGGGCACAGAGCAAATAAAACATTACACATTCCGTCGATTCTAGGCTGTATGCTTGCTTATAGGCGCACACGTGCCCTGAACTAGGTTTGTTTTGGCTTTGGGAAAGCGATAACACATTTGTGGAGACGTGAGGGGTCGCTTAAATTGCACTCAACAGCAATTATGAACTTATTTGAAATGGAATTTTTGCCACGACAGAGAGATTTTTTTAAACATCATCTCATCATCGACTTGTGTTTAAAATATTTTTTTGAAATCAGAAAATATTTGCTGATTATTCCTTATTTTTCCCTAGATGACTGGAATTATAGTTATTTTAAGTGGTAAGTCGACATAATAGCTCGACACAATTTTGCATTTACACAATTTGTACTGTAATTTCACTTTTAATTTGTTAGTAAATGAGGTTAACATAACTTGATAAGAAGTAGAAACGTCACCATTATCAAGCTGGTCACCAAAAATAATATCGATAGCCCCCGTTGGTGGTAATGAGGGAGGGGACCGACAAAAGGGAAAGACGATTATATAATTAAATAGCCTGCAAACACAACGATAATACATTAAAGTGATCAATCCCCTCCAGCTGTCCAAGTGTCTGGCCCCGCCGCTGCGATGGCTTGATAAAAGCCAAGCAACCATAGAATCTACGTCACGGAATCCAAACATAATGGGGAGAAACAAAAATAGAGCTTTTATTGTATACTATATGTGTGCCTAAAAATATACGAATGATTATGCAGGTGTTGCTCCGAGTGATAGTAACCAACTGGGGAGCAGGAAAGCAGCTAGTAAAAGCGTGGGCCATTCATTAATCGAGGCGGAGAACCTTTGCTCCCGGAGATTTTTGCAGCAGAAATCTGAAATCTGTGCCGAGCGCCAGGGAAGCAGGCAGCAGGCACAAATATGCATAGCATTGTACTCTATATGTAGAACAGACCCAGGGGCCGCTTAATCAATTGAGTGAGCAACGGGCAGCGACAGCAACGACGACGACGACTACGTTGCTGATTAAAAAAATATCACGCGATTCTTCGTAGAATTTGTGCTCTGACGACGAACCCCATGCTGGATTCCGTGGGGCCTGGGGCCGAATCCCACCCAACCCCGTGCTCTTACAGTGTTGTTACGAGAGCCCCATTCATTTGTTTTTCACTGGCCCCCAGGTTCATTGACTTGCCCGAAAGGAGGGAGCAGCGAGTGCTGGAGAAGCACTTGCTTGCGTCAATGATCAATCTCTTCTGCCGATTAGAATATTTGGCTCCGCGGCACAGTACATGTGCTCCCAATCGCCGGGTTAACGGGCAGAATCCACATAAATATGCCCAAGCAACCTGCGGTTTGTTTGTTTTTTTAGATTTTTGCAGAATAGCAGCTGATGTGGTATGTGTTGTGTTTTCTAGGTCGGCCTTATCAGCTGGAGGACTTCCACACTGACTGGGTGTGACCCAGTGACAGCAATGGCAGCGCGATTTAAGGGAGAACAGATTGTACCAAGTAACCCCGGAAATGCCTATATAAGAGCATTAGGAATTTTCTTGTCCGGTTTCTAATCAATTCCCGTTTGTTATTAACTATGAATTAGGTGACAAGTGACATTAAAAAGGGAAATAAATTACACATTTGAACTTGACATTCGAATTTTTAAGTGCGTAGCTCAAATTTTAAACATTTTTCTATCATATAGTCCTATTCCTGTAAGGTCATTGAATTGATTGATGGCGTTAACTACACATTCATCCCTATCCCTGGGTTTAGCTTTTAAAGGATATTATAATTTTATTTAAAAATTTGCCAAGGAGAAACACCCTAGAAACTAAGCTTTCTGAATTAAATTTATTTTTACTGCAGGTACATAAATACACAAGTCGGAACGGTCCTTATTAGGCCAATAAAAAGTTTTAAGAACAAAATTATAGCTTTCGTGTATTTTAATGTAAAAAATGTTCGTCAACATTTAGCCCATTCACCATGCATTGATTTTGTTCTCAACTCAATAACTGGAAGGCATCAACGGTATATTTATTAATTTGTCAAAGGTGATCAAGAATATAGTGTCTGATATTCTTCGTATATGTATATGCTATATATATGAGGAGCAAACAACCTATAAAACCCTGCCCCCATATACTTCAGGGTAGTATAAAAACCCTTTACAAACCTCGAATTGTATGCACTATTCAGATTTAAGGCACATACATAAGTGAATGCCGGATGATGATGACGATGACGACAAACGTGCCAGTATTGTGGGTCAATGGCGGCGGCATGAGGAGGGTTTGGGCAGGGACGGGGCATGCGCAGGCCCGCATCACGTGATGTTTCGGGACAACCGGCGGTCTGCCACAGCCAACATGGGCCACGTAAACGCAGCCGCCTCAGAGGAACGAGAGATGGACGGGTGGAAGAGCAAGACGGATGCCGCTTCTCCGATACAGTGGGATACACAGAACTCTCGCACAGTTTATATACAGAGAATCGTACGATGATTTTATTTTTATTTTCTGGGCGTGTGCCTTTGTTTATTCGACGGGAAGGAGAGAGGACAGTGTGAAAAGAGAGAACGAGAGGAGCGGGAGGGTGCACATAAACAATAGATGTATGTAGTTTTATTTATATATATAAAACGTTTGGCGGAAACCGCAATTGTTCGTCTGATAAAGCAGAATAACTTGTTATGGTAGGCCATCCATCTACAATTCGTATCGCTGTCTACTGTTAAATGCGTCGATTCCGATAAAGATAAACCGGTTACAAATAAAACATTGCACCAAAATTAAATAATAGAACACAAAATTATAAAAGATCACGAATCATCTTAATATGACAGAAATACTTAAATATACGTATATTGATTTTAACGTTATCTATTTCATCATAGAAGTCACTATCCCAGCGTCCCTAATAACTGGCTTTTCGAATAAAATAAGTTTGGAGTGCACATTCAATACTTATCCATTCGAAATGAACAGTTTGCATGAGCGAAAAGTATAGTAAACAACTCTGGATAATGGGATTTTAATGAGATATTTTGACTCTAATAGGAATATAAAAGATACAAAAACCTATGAATTTGACTGACTTTATAAATAGTTCAAATAAATTCTTGAGAAGTCAGTGGGAAAAAACAGATATTAATATGCGCAGACAGGCCTTGAACCTGAAATAGACTTGGGTCGGACCAAAAAGAGAGCGGATATTGCGCGGGCTTCAGTACAGACGAATCCCACAGTTCCACACACAATCGCTAATCAATTCGAAGAGACCCTGAAACACTCGCATTTCACACCCCAAATAGTATTTATCGCCGGCTGATTACAAGCACTGCCCCGCCGTGGATCAGACGGTACCTACGTGGAATTGTTCTGCTTTGACTCACGGTTCCCCCTCCCCCGCGACGAAATCCCGTAAAGTGACGCAATGGGAACCGTTAGTTGCCCTACACAGCTCCACCGGCGGCATGTGGAGTATTCCCCGTGACTCACCAGCCGTCGCACCAAACGCGGATCTCCTTCTTCTTGGAGCTGCCGTTGCAGCTGACGCAGCTGTCGCCATTCGCCCGCTTGTCCTCCATCGCAAGCTTATTATTGAATTTTCCAATTACAATTTAGAACTGTGTCCGGCACTAGAAGCACATCGGACGCGAAGGCAAAACTAAAGACGTTGTTTTTGCTTTGTTGATTTAATTTTTGAGGCGGAAACTCGACGACGTTCACACTTCGAGAGCTGTGTGTAATGTGTTCTGAGCTGCGGCGACGCTCCCTATATTTATTCCCCGAGCTACTCAGTTTTCAGAGTCTTGCCTTTGGCCTTATCAGCGCGCGGGCGCATGGAAATGTTTCGGTTGGATTCGGTTGGGATTGTGAGAGGCGGGTGGAGTAACTAGCTTGAATTTGTTTTTCTTTTTGTAATTTTTTCATTTCTCCCACTCGGTGTATATTATCGATAGGTCGATTCTTTAGCTGCGTGAGCGTCGAATGCCTACTATCGATAGTACTGCTATCGATTGTTTGCTACGCAGAATTAAATTAAATTTTATTCTTCTAAATTAAAATTTTTTGGAAATTTTAATTTTAAAATATTTATTACTAAATAAACAAGTTTCTAATTCATTTGGACCTCTAGGACCAGATCGATATACATAGTTTTTTGGTTTTATTATATCCAAATCATATAGCTGCCGTATGAACAATCTGTTACTGCATAGGAAAATGTAAATCTTTAAATTTATAATTTTAAATATTACAATGGCAAACTGCAAGGGTGTACAAACGGCATACAGAAGTAAGATTGCTTTCTTGATTAGTTTCTCGCCAGATTTAGGAAGCCCTTCTCCTTGGCACAGGATACGTCAACACAACAACACAACAAATGCGATCAAAGTGACAGCGCTATTTGCGGCAATATCCGTTAACGATCATTTCAAAAACTTGCCATCTTTCCGGCCCAGCTCTTAATGTAACGCAAACCAGATTACAGTAGGGTATTATTGGAGATCATATCAACCAAGCGTTACATATGTAGCAGTCATTGTAACTTTTCACATATAAGAACTAAAGTTTTTTATGTTCGTTGAGGATTTTAGGACAACTTTAAGTAACCACTACCCAAACTCTTCAAAAAAATTTTATGAAATAGTCTCTGTTGGGACTGGATTTCACTGAAATATAGAATATAATTAATCCAAAAATAAAATCAATAATTTAAAGCGTACAAAAGATTAATTAATTTTACTTAACGTTTCTTAAATACAACGGAGGTAACGACACTGCCAACCTTGCCACCAAACTTGAAAGTCGGTGTGGGAATCGTGTGATGCTTAACGAACTTCTCGCCGAAGCTCAGCACCAGCTCCTCCTCAGTCCAGTTGCAGGACGTGATGACAAACAGGCTGTCCGAAGTCCTTAGCAACTTTTCCACTGTCGCCAGGTATAGGGCGCGCTTCTCCTTGGGATTTTCGGGACAAAGGCTGACCGCATCGTAGGTGCCCTTGTCGTGCACCACATCGAAGGCGCCTAAATCGTCCTGGGGTTGGGTGAGATCCGCCACCTTATAGCTGATATCCAGGCTGTTATCCCGAGCAATGTTCTGGGCCAACTCAACGGCCTTGGGGGAGTAGTCCACTCCGGTGAGCTGGGTGTAACCCTCATTGGCCAGGCCCACAAGAAACATGCCGTTGCCGCAACCCAGGTCAAGAACTCGCGCAGCCTGCTTGTCGATCTCCTGTTGCTTCACCAGCCAATCGATCACACGCTGCTGCGAGTCCTCGTCGAACCAGATTTCGCCAACATCCCCGTGGCTTTTGTAATTGCCGATTTCCCGCGTGTAGCTAGATTCCCAGTATTCCTTGGTTCCCAGCTCGGATCCGTCAAGTTCGTTTTCCATAATTGTGCGGTGGAATAGGAAATGGATCACATTTATTTAAAACAGCTGATGGACCACAAAACTAACAATCGGAAAATCGATATAAATATCGCGGGCTTCAGAAAATTTAATGGAATTCTTTGAGTACGATGATTGATCTAACTTAATTAAGTGAATCAAAGGGTTTTAACGACCGGCCCGTCTTGGCATAATTGCTTTTAAAAAAACTGCTTAATGTTTTAGAAATTGCTACGATTAAATGTGATCGATAAAATGCTTTTTTGTGCGTGGCCATTTTTAGACGATTTTCGTCCGGTGCGGCTGTATGGTTTTAGGATTGAACTAGGGCCACACTGCGTAGTTAATAAAAAAATAAGCTGCTAAATTGGAAATATACAACAAATATATATTAAATATAAGAAGCTTGGCAATCGGTCTAGCTCTGATAATGTAATCATGATCACTTACAGTCAGTTCGGGCATTTTTTAGTAGCCAGCATCAAGTATATTTGTTCAAATTTCACGTGCTAAATTCGGAAAAATCCTTCTACAATTGCTTGCGACTTTGACTTCGCCTCTTATTGACCACAACAACGGCCCGAGTGCAACCGCGTGATGTCTAAACGAGGAGCAAGAGCGAGCCTGTTGGCCTACGTCTCGGCCGAGGAGCACCTGCTGGACTGCTACTCGCCGCTCGCCGCAGGAGGCGATATGGAAGTGGTGGCGGGGCCATCGGCCAGACCGGACGCTCGTGCGGGCGTGGTTGTAAGTGAGGAGCTGTCCGAAGACTTCTCGCCGGCTCCGCCGTCGCATGAGACTCCAAAGCAAAGCTTTGAGCTTGATCCCGCTGTGGACAGCATGCTGCACGTCATCTCCGACGATTCGGACATACATAGCCTCATCTCCAGTGACTTCAAGGGCTGGGAGGAGCAGCACCCGAGCACAAGCTTTGTCTGCGATGGCGAACCCCTCATCTACGGACTGCGCCGTAGCATGATACCCCAGGCGGACAACGGAGCGGCAGCAGCTCCTCTCTGGGCCCGCTGCACACCGGCTAAGCGGCCATGCAGCAGCCAAGATGTCATAGAGATCAATGGTGGGTTTGCCGCTAATTCTAAGCTCAATGTAAAATCTGATATTTATTGCAGACTCTCCCGAATCCGTTCGTGATCCAACAATTGCTGTGATGCATTCTGGAGTTTTGCTCACCAACGGCAAAGCTGGCGAACAGTTTACTGTGGAGGAGGACGAATATGAAGACGGCCTGCGGCCCACCGAAGAGGGGGAAGACCCGTGTATGATCTACGAGACCGTGGACGGGGAGAATATGGTTGTCCTGGCGGAGGAGCATTGCTGTGAGATTATCGTGGCCACACAGGGCGTGGCCAGCGAGCAGGAGTTCGCTCGAGCCATTCTTATGGCCGGCAATGGTTCAACCGGAGCCCTTCTAGGCCTCCTGCCTGAGGAAAGTCATGCGGACGAGCTTAATGGCGCCGACTACATTGAAGCGGAGATGGTAGAGGAGGATTTGGGTGACGGCGAGGCGCGCGTTTCGACCGGCAACCATGTGTACCTAAGCGATGCAGCGTTGGAACAGCCGCTGGTGCACCACCAGGATCTGGTCGAGGACGAGGAGAACGAGAACGCCACGTTTGTAGACGATACACCAATGGAAGAGGAGCGTCCTGATATCTGTCAGGTGTATGATGACGAGCTGGAAGACCACGACCGCGATGAAGAGGACGAGGTCTGCATTATGCAGCATGCTGCACCAGCTGAGCCCGCCCAAACAGAACAGGTGAGGGAAAAGACGCCTCTGCAACTGGTGTCCAAGAAGCTGCCCCGCGAACACAGCAGTCCCACAGAGTTCCCTGTGAGCTCCTCCTCAATGCCAAACGCCAGTTACAACTACGACTATGAGGACGATCTAATGGAGACGCACACGCCGCTGAAGCGCAAGTATCCCCCACTCATGAAGAACACGCTCTACGCCGAGGCCATGGACCGGAGGTTGGCAAGCATCTGTCAGGCGCAGCCACAGATGAGTCCGGCCGAGAAGGTCTCCAGTTGGGAAACTGCGTTTAGCAACGAGTGTGCTGCCGTCGAAGATGTGGAGAGCTTTCAGGACGACTTTGAGAGGCACGAAGCTACTGCTGCGCCGCTAAAGCAACACAGCTTTGCGGAGTTTCGGGAGACGCTGATACGGAATTTGGAGAAGATCAGCCAAGACATTATGCACGTCTCGGACGAGTCAACTCAAGAGCAGGCCAGCTCCCAGTCAGCGGAGCGTCCAGTGCATCGGCGCTTACTCCATGTCATGCCCACCGAGGAGACCATTGTTCTGGATGACGACGACGAGGACGATTGCTACGAGGTTATGGACATGGACAAAGCCTCCGTCGCCACTCTGATACCCGAAGAGGAGCTGATGCAGGCCGAAGGCGAGGAAGTTGTGTTGCCTATAGATGCCTGTGAACAGAGGCTGGTTACCAAGGAGACCTCCACCGCAGATCTGGACGGCAGCGCGGCAGTACCGCCCTTGGGTCGCATTGCTTCACCTGCTGTTCCTGAAAAAAGCTCTGATTTGGTGGACCCGGCTGCACCGGCATCCTCTGAGCGACAACTGTCCAGCGTTGTACTCGATGTAATGCGGCAGCAGGTGCAGATGCAGCAGAAACTTATGGATCATAAGCTGCAAAAGCAGCCACATCAACATATGTATCGCTACCAGGAACTGCCGGAGGCACCACCGGGCAAGCATTTGGTGGAAATGTCCGGAGATCAGGAGCCACGTTGCATCAGCAACTGCCCTACCATGTTCTACGAGCAGCAGGAGTTCTGCAACTATTTGGGTCTCACCGAGCTAGCCACGGCCAATGCGGTGGCCACAGCCATGCGCGAGTTAGCCAACAGCACAGTGGCACGGCGCTCGCTCCGCGTACGGCCCCAGCAGCAGCTGGATAGGATGCGCAGCGATGTCCGCGGCAAGCGACGGGATAGAGAGCGGCAGCAGGACAAGGACAAAAAGCAACCAGTAGTGGCCACCACCAGCAGCAGCAGCAGCGAGCCTAGTCACTCTGACAAGGAGGACAACCCGCTGCCTGAGGGAGCCAGATCTGTTCCGGGGGCTGTCGACGAACTGAATTTGGTCTGTCCGTTGCCCGCCATGAGAGCAGAAGAAGAGCAGCTCCAGAAGGGGCGTTACTACGACGTGCAAGGAGATTACTCGGAACCATTGCCAGGCCAGGAACGCTGTAAGTCCTTCAAGAAGCAGGAGAGTCTCAGATCACCGGGGGGCCACAGATCCCCCAGGGAAAGCGAAGTGCATATGGGGGAGGTGGGCAGAGATCAGCAGGAAGAAGGCCATAGGCGAGCACTGTCTGTGGCTGCTGAATTCGCCAAGATCTACGAGGCGGCCGCCCCAGCCCAGTCCAAGCTGCTGCAGAGCATGCAGCAACGCCTGCGCCAGGCGCGTGAGACCAAGCCCTCGATATACATCATCAAGGCGACCCACAATGAACCAGCGCAGCCAACACAGTCCCCCAAGCAGTCCTTATCCGACCAACTGAACGATGGTGCTGGCAAAACATGTGTTCCGCATCCTTCCCCCATGGTCACCTCGGTGAAGGCCACGCCAGCGAAGAGTCCTCTCCCTGCAGTTCCAGCTCCCACACAAACTCGAATACCAAAGGCGCCCAGGCCAAGGAAAGCTGAGACTGCCAAGCCACGTCGACGCACCACCGTGGCGGCTACTACTGTTACGGCCAAACAGGTTCGCATCCGGGATCTGGTAACCCGCTCCACCACCCACCTCAACTCGAAGCTGCTGCGCAACCGCAAGGTAAATCTGCTCAAGAGCTATGCCCTCTCGGACGAGATGGCCCAGGGGCGAGGCAAGCGTTTAAGTGGCGGCATCACCACCACCACCAACACTAATGTCGCCAAAAAGGCGCCCACGTCAAAGGTGGTCCGAGGCGCAGGGTTAAAGAGACCCAAGCATCTAGGGAACAACGCATTGCCTGAACAGTATCGCCTGCAGGAGCAGCAAATGGCTCCTCCAAACACGCCCCTCCAGTTAGTACAGGGTGTCAAGCCAGCGGCGACTGCCACGACCAGTGCCAGGAAGTCTCCGCCCCTCCGCTTGACCAAGCGCGCCAAGCGTTCCCGCGCCAAGTCTCTGCCGGCAGCCTTTGAAGGGGTTTCAATTCAGGCCACAGTTCCTCTTCATACCTCCAGTGCGTTACCAGGCATGGATGTGCCGAATGCATCCATGACCCACCCCCCAACTCATTCCGCATCCCCAGTTCAAGCGCCTTATGCCAAGTCCCTACTTATTTACCCCCCTTCGCCAACAACGCCGCCATCAAATCCTAAGGCGACGGAGGCTGGAAGTGGCGACCGACTTGCAGGGCAACCCATTCTGAACATTGATTCCACTCCGGCCGGCGGCCTTCTAAGACTGAGCGAAGGTACATGGGCGCTGTCCAATCCGCTCTCTCAAAAGTACGGCCGGGTTTTGTACATGTACTATGAGCTGGATCAGCTTATCGTGCTGCAGGAGACGTGCATTACCTTTTGGAAGTACTCCAAGGTCTTGAGCGTGTTGCATCAGCTGAAGAAGACCGCCTCGCCGGTCAGAAAGTCACCCGCGCCGCAGGAGCAGGAACTGGATGTGAGGCCGCGATGGGTATACCTGGGCAGGCTGCGACGCATCACGAACGGTAATTAAGGCTTAATTCTAAATGAAATAATTCACAAAATATTAAAATTGTGATTTATAGACAACGAGATCTTCACGCCGTACGGCAGCCGCATCTGCGTGCACAATTCAACGCCGGTTTACCTGGAAATGCAGAGCCGGCCTTTGGACCATCACAAGCGGGAGGTGAAGCTAACATCGCTGCACGTGAATGTCTACTACTTCTGCGAGGAGGATCTACGACCCCGGATGCACTCGGTCCACCTGGACACGGTCAACTGGTGAGCTCTACAACTCCGCTATACAGAGATCAATATATATAACCCCAGTCGATCCACAGCGAAGGGTCACATGTGATCTATACGAGCATCGCCGAATCGCGATACTTTGTGATGGCCTGGCAGCAGGAATTGGTGATGGGCAGACCGCGCTCGGGCATCTGCAAGTACTCGCTGACGCCCACGCTGGACACGCTGGCCTCCATCCGCGAGTTCAAGCAGCTGCGCCACGAGCTGCGACACATCGAGTGCCTGTCGGAGGACCGTCTGATTGGCTACGGACAGACGCGGGTTACCGTGTGGGATCATCGCAGCGGCGACACTCTAATGAACTACGATCTGGGCCGCCCCCTCGGGCGCAGCCTCGCGGCCATGCACTACCCCAGCCTGGACCTGGACCAGAGCAGCATGCTGATACTCTTTCAGTACCTCAAGGAGACGACAGACGACAACAGTCCGGCCGAGGTGCATGTCATCGCCTGTGAGCTCTCGCATGCCACGCCCTCGCACCGCCTGCTCCAGATACACCGGCTCCCGTCGATGCAGTTCGATGACGCCATCGAGGCGGTGAACACTGGAGATCATCTGATCATCAAGTCCTCTGCGGGAGGAGAGGCCTGGATAAACGCCGCTGATCCGCGGCAACTGACCTATGTGGCGCCGCTGGCCAATGGAGCGCAGCGCTTTTACTCGCGTCACAAGTCCCAGGTGATCGAGATGTCGCCACAGTCCCTGACGGTGGATAGCATCACCAACCACATGCTCAAGCTGGCCGTCCACCAGCATTCCCAGTGCCAGTGCCAGACGCCAGTTTAGTGGCAAGTGCACCTCGTTTGTTGTGTGTTCTCTCACCCCGCCCCGCCCAATGATTTTAGCTGAAAATGTCCCCCATTTGAAAAGGAAACGTATGACGCCTTAAATTGTGAACTGTAAGATCACTCAAATGTTCGTTTTGGCGCCATGTCTTAGCCCCAAAATATGTAGTTCAAATATATTGAAAACCTATCATAAGCTTTACTTTTTTCGCCCACTCACAATCCCCATCATCATCGTCATCCTAAGCCTAAGTCATAAGTAAGACTTTTTATTTAATTGGTTTCTTTATTTTTTCTGAAAGAGAAAACAAAACACTAGCAGCGTATGTTCAGTTTTATGTAAATGTACATATAATTTAACAGAAATTCAAGTATCTTTGGTTTACAAAGATCGCTCGCAAGGAGCGGCAGAGGATGATGTGTCATATGAGAAGTGCAAATGAAACACCAAAATGGAAATACAAAATCATAACATTAAATGGAAACCTATTACATTGTACACTGTGTTTTTTTTTTTCGGATTCCTAAATCAGCGGGTAACAAAAGCTGTCGGGGATGTCCTTTCGCTCAATCAGAAGCGGACAGGCGGCCTTGGCTAGATTAACTCGGCTGTTGATGCTGATCAAGAATATATCTATTTTTATGGATCTTAAATGTCTCCTTCACTGCGCTGCAAACTTCTGACTAAAAAAAGGCGACTTCGAACCATTTTCTCTTCTTTTAGGGGCTACAACCGTCTAGGACAAATTACGGAGTGTCGCAGAAACTAAAAGCGAAGCTGCGTGCCCGCCGGTGTATTATTTTTTCCCTTCACGAACTACCGAATGGTTCGTTTTTAATTCTCTTCTGTGTATTTGCTCGGTGCAAATCGAGCCACTTTTCAAAAAATTATTATGTCCAAACGGCTTAGCTTAATGAATTAAAACCCATATAATAACACAACATTTGAACAATTTTTGATAAGTTTTGTATTGCTCAATATTTAGAGGTAGCGAAGATATAGGAAATCTCCCGAGTCGCCTCCAAAAAAAGTTGGTTTGCGGTGTACATCCTTACTGTCCACAGAATCATCCGATCTAAAAAA